>VXAL01001709.1:87340-105983 GCA_013399475.1 Chauna torquata
TTTTTTTTTTTTTTTTTTTATTACACATAATTTGGGCTACTTTGAATAATTGCATTGTTTTCTTACCTTTGCAGAAGCTGTAGGCAGGAAATAACTTATTGAATGAAAATAAATAAATACTTTTTTTAGAAAAGGGAATATTTTCTCCAAAGAAAATTATGTAATTTTGTGTTTCCAGTATAACATGTCTGTTACAAAATAAAAGTAATGTAGTAGCACTTTTTTTTTTTTTTTTAACTGTAAAAAGGTACTTCAGGAGATTTTCTTTTTAGAAAAGAGTATTTTTAATAGAAGAACAATTTTGCTGTCTGGATTCAAATTCTCCCTTCAGAGTAATAATTAATAATCCCATATTTCCTATCTCAGCATCTAGAATTAGTTTTATTCTCTGTCTACAAACACTGTTTTTAAGCATTTCTATATCTTAATGACATTTCTATATCTTAATGAATCTCACTACATAAAAAATATGGTGGTAACATTTTTCTATGTGAAAGTTTATAAAGTTTATTTTAAATTTTCTGTACAGACTAAAATGCTCCATTAACTGCACATTAAGGAAAGGTTCTGTCCTTAGCAGTATTTACAAGCAGACAGTCAGATGAGTCTCCCTCTCACCTTGTTTCAAATTCAGAATTTTAGGAAGCTACAAGGGTACTTTATTGTTCAAACACAGGCTCAAACTCTCCTTCACTCTGCATTAGTTTTAACTGAATTTTTGCTCTAGTACAGGGAAAACTCTCATCTCTATTAATTAAAAAGTTATTACGAACACAAATCAGAAGCCTTGCTTGGCATTTTTTCTCCAAACACATAATTTTAGTATGCAATAGCTACCAATGTTACAAAATTAATAAAATGAAGGGAAAATGTGAAAGATTTGAAAGATTCAACAGTGATCCTTTCAGCACAAAATTTCTTTGTCTTGTATCCTGATTTTTCTGGACTTCAGAAAAGAAGAGTGAAACTCTTTGGAGAATAAGAGAAAAAAGTACTTAAAAGAAAAATACAGCTCACTTTTTTTTTCTTTTCTTTTTTTTTTTTTTTAATTAGACTTACCAGATATACATGGCTTCCTAATCTCCACTGGTGCATTGACTGCATCTAGAATCACGTGATTTTTACAGGAATCTTTTCTTTACCTGCAATCAAAGAAAATTCTATTTCTGAGCATTTCCAGAAATATAAATGGCTGAGTGACACTATTTGCTGAGGCTGTACTTGATTCTTCTTACTCGGATGACAGTAATTGAGAAATAGCTGCACCTGGAGTCAGCTGAATCTGACAGAGACAGGGAGACCCAGCCCTACTCAGGCAAAGAGACAAGAATTCTGTAGAATGTTAAATTATGAAATCTTTTATTATGTTTGTTTGGAGGGTCACAGAAATTGTAGATTTTATTTATTTATTTATTTGTTTGTTTGTTTATTTATTTGTTTTGACTGCAACTGTTATCTGCTTCTTTTCTGTGTCTTGGAGGAAGTGAAAGATATCTACTTGTTCTAAGTGAAAATTGTACATATCTAACACTAAGTAAAATCAAAGCATTTGTTCATAATTTATTAATTTTTTTTTACAATTTCAGGAAATAATTTAAAAATAACATCAGTAATAATAAAATAATAAGCAATGCAATTTAAGAACAAATCTCTTTTAATTTGAGCGAAATAAAAAAAAAAAAGAATGAAATAAAAAAATAAGTTGAGTGAATCAGTTGCAGATTTTTACCCTAGTTTAAACAGTTTTTCCTGATATATTCAAAGGAGGCTGGGTGGGTAGATACCTTTGTGGAGAATTAATACCTTTAGAGTTCAATACTGAAATTTTGGGCTAATAAAGCTATACACTTGTATGAGCCATTCACATTCACTGTTGTTTTATTCAGTATATGTATATAATGGATTTCATAGCTGTGTATTACATAGAGTATATATTCTTATATGTAAAAGAATTGATACTCTAAAACTAGGAAAAGCAGTGCTACTTGGAAATATTGGTGTATATACTTGCTGATAAATTAATCGATAACTTTACCTAACACAATTCTAATACAATGTTTTTTTCTTGCTTCTCAGAAGAAAAATTGGCAATCAGAAAGAAAGTCAAAAGGCATATCAAACATGAACTTCTCCATTGCTCTTAACTTGGTCTTGTACATTTTGAAGGTGAGAAAGCAAAGGAAATCAAATTAAAGTTGGTGTAGCACTTCAGTGGTACTTTGCTGTAACTATGGTGGTCTCAGCATGTACGTAGAACAATGTCTGTAGAAGGATGTAATATTTCTATTCAGCTAGTCTAGTCTGAAAAGATTAAATAGATCTTCAAGCACAGAAGCTCTTCTTCAGGTCTGAAACAAAAGCATAGGTTTCCAAAACTAAATGTCGATTGGAAACAATTTCCCAGGATTTAGTCAGATATTTTTCATCTTAATGCACAGTAGTAGATGTATGTACCACACAGTATGCAGTGCTTAGCTTTCTGTCCCGTGTTTAGTGTTAACAACTTGAGCTGATAATTCACAGCCTTTTTCTTGGTATAGCTTATGGTTAGCCTGGCAGTTAAACTATGGACAAATAATAGATGTTTTGAGTTATGAGGGATTCACTGGGAGGAGGAGGGAGGAAAGCCTGAGTTTTCATACTCCTTATTTCTCTCCTCCTCATGAGTACATCTGAAGACTTCTGCTCTTCAGCAGAGACAGTGGCGAGCAGTGTCTGAATACAGCTTCTGAGCAACGTCTGGGTTTGGATTTTGGATAGAGCTTCATCTTTCACGGCTGTTAGCTTAAGCTATTGACAGAGATGCTTAAGTTAGAAATGCAGTTTCCTTGGACTCTATAATCATTTATAGGAGAAAACTCATTTCTGCCTCCCTAACTGAACTGCCTCTGGAGGTGCCTAGTTTCCTCCAGGGAAGCAACTGAGGTAAAAGGAATGATGTACATTTTTAAAAGACTATCTGAAGAAAGTTCGGGCGGTACTTTCACTGACAACAACAGGTCTATACACTGGAGGAAGAAAAGATTATTTTAATTGAAATCAGTACTGACATTAGGGGACTAATGCCAGGAACCAGCAGAAAATACTCTAGAAGAGGAAAAATGGGCTTTGATAGTGTATGGAGTCAGATTTTGGTTTCTACATTTTAAGTAATAATTTCTAAATAATTCATTTACCGAAATTAGGAGGACATGGACATGCAAATACCATACCTCCTATATGGTTCTGTACAGCAAGGAAACAAAACAAAGTATTTAAGTATGTTGCTACTTAATTTATAAAGAACCTTTTCATCAGTTTTGAACTGAACACAGAGAATAAAGGTTAGAACACAGGTGAAGAAAAAAAAAAAAAGAAGTGACAGTAACAGGACAATCTACCTAAAATTATTATCTATTTACTGCCTTCAAAGCCAGATACAGTAACAGAAACTTAGTTGCTTGCTTTGCCAAATGCCAGGCAAGAAAAAAGCATTTTAGGCTACATGCATACCAGGAATAAGTCCATGAACAGGGAATTATGACTATTGAGACAAACAGAAGAAGTAAAGAGAAGATTAAACTTAAGTTTAAGGGGAAAAGCGGGTGAACATCATTTCATCAGAAAAAGGAGAAAGGTAGGCATATAAAAATGTAAAGTACTTTCCAGAGGAGAGGAGATAAAGAGTACATACTTGAAATGGAGATGAGCTATATAACAGCCATATTTGTGATATACGAGCAACTGTCTAAGGACAAGGAAGTTCTCCTGTAGGATTTATAAAGTGCCTGTATAAAAATGCATGATATTCACTAAAACGATATATAAATTAACACAATTCACAGAAAGTAAAAATGTAAAAATATGGGCTTAAATGAAGTCTACATTAATGACTAAACTTGGGATATTCAGATTAAAGGGTAAGAAGGAGACATATTTTTGAAAAACTACAAGACAAAAAAATAAAATAAAATAAAAATAATAGCAGGTTTAAATCTTGTCAGTCATCAACAAAAATCTCTATGGACTCTTTTTTTTTAACCTGTCCTCTTGCATTTATGACATATCAGCAATTAGATGTATCTGTTGCGCTGTGTTTTATCTGTGTATATAACATAAATTCACTGCAGGGAACATCTGTACATTTATTTATTATTCAATAAATATCATCCCATATCACTAGTAACAGTGCAGATGTTAATATCTGCCCTTGGTTTAACAAATTATAGCCACTTACAAAACCTAGTTCTCATTCTTACCAAACTTTAATGACATTTAAATTCAGCATTGTATTTTAATACTCCCTGTGACAAGTGTCAGCTCTTATACATGAATAAGTATAGACATAGAATGTGGATTCCAAATCCGCTAACATGAATAATTTATTCTAAAACTATCAACTCTTAAAATAACTTTCAAAGAAAAAGCCCTTGGAGCTGCACTGGTGACAGCTATCAAAATCTGTTTATGAAATTAACAGTGAAGGGACATTATAGATTGAGGTTAGATAAATAGCTCTATGAATGCTATGTAGGAGGTCATATTGCCACAAATGGCAATTGGACTGTGAAATGATGGAACTTTTTAAAAAAATGTTAGTTGGGCTGAGTGGCATTAATGGAAGTTTAACTATCCAAGCAAAGATTGGAAAATATAAAGGAGAGGAAATCAGACTGAGGGTATGCTTGCGGATGTGGCACACAATTGATTTTTAACTGAATAAGTGCATCAACTGAAAGGGAAGGAAATAATAATGGCTCTGCCATTAAGTAATACAGTCAAAGACATACACTTAAATAACCTTGTACCACAAACAGATAAACGCAGAACAATTTGAAGACAAGGCTATTCGTTCCTTTTTTTTTTTTTTTTTTTTAATATGAAAGGTTAAAAATCAACACAGTCATAGACAAAAGAGAAAATTCATTATTTAGATGTGCAAATGTCAAGGGGTGGCAGAGAGACTGTAGAGACAATGGGGAGGGAGGGAGGAAACTTGGTGACAGCTCACTCAAAATGCCTTTTAGCAAAAAATCAGCACAGTAGAAATCTTTCTTAAAAGAAATTATTCTCTACTGTGCTGTGTAAATTATGGTTTTGTGGGGACAAGTACCCCTATTTAAAAGACTAGAGATTAGCGGTTCAGCATTTGAAGGTCTCAGAGCTCATCACTTCTAAGGTAGCAAAAAATGTGAGTTGTTTTACTGGCAGTAGGTGTGGTGGTTTTACCCGGCTAAAGAGGCGACCTCCACCACAACCGCTCGCTCACTCCCCCTCCTCAAAGAAACAGGGGGAGAAAATATGGTGGACCAGGGCTTAAGGGTTGAGATAAGGACAAGCAAGTTACTCATTAATTATCGTCACAGGCAAAACAGACTCAACATAGGGAGATTAGTATAATTTATTACTATAACTAGCGAACTAGAGCAGTGAGAAACTAAAAGCAAACTAAAAACACCTTCCCCCCATCCACCCTCTTCTACCTCCTCCCCCCGAGCGGCGCAGGGGAACGGGGAATGGGGGCTGCGGTCAGTCCATATCGCTTCATCTCCGCCGCTCCTTCATGGTCACTCTCTGCTCCCCTGCTCCAACGTGGGGTCCCTCCCACGGGATGCCGTCCTTCCCGAACGGGTCCTGCGTGGGCTTCCCACAGGCTGCAGCTCTTCAAGAGCTGCTCCAATATGGGTCCGTACCACGGGGTCCATCCTTCAGGAGCAAACTGCTCCAGCATGGGTCCCCCACGGGTGGCAGCTCCCACCGGATCACCTGCTCCTGCGTGGGCTCCTCTCCACGGGCTACAGGTCCGGCCCGGAGCCTGCTCCTGCGGGGGCTCTCCATGGGCTGCAGCCTCCTTCAGGCCAGATCCACCTGCTCCACCGTGGGCTCCTCCACGGGCTGCAGCGTGGAGATCTGCTCCACCGTGGTACACCATGGGCTGCAGGGGGACAGCCTGCTCCACCATGGTCCTCACCACAGGCCGCAGGGGAACTTCTGCTCCGGCGCCTGGAGCACCTCCTCCCCCTCCTTCTTCACTGACCTTGGTGTCTGCAGGACTGTTCCTCACTCCTCTCACTCCCAGCTGCTGTTGCCCAGCAGTTTTTTTCCCCTTCTTAAATATGCTCTCACAGAGGCGCAAACAACATCGCTCATTGGTTCAGGTCTGGCCAGCGGTGCGTCCCTTTTGGAGCCGGCTGGAGCTGGCTCTTATCTGACATAGGGCAGCTTCTGGAATCTTCTCACAGAAGCCACCCCTGTGGCCCCCCTGCTACCAAACCTTTACCACGTAAACCCAATACAGTAGGTTATTTGCAGAGGGCATATTCTTGTTCGTTGAGTGTGGGGATTAGCACTGACCAGCAAGTACCTTATGCTGTAGCAGTTTACACTGAGTGATTTATTTATTTGTTTGCCGTCTGGTATGTGCTAGTGTATGCCCTGTTTTATTCTGTTAAAAGCAGGCAGACAATGGAGAGGAAGGCAGCCTGTTACCAGGGAGGGTCAAATGAAAACCCAGCTGAAACATGCAGGGATTGCTCTTTCTCTGAGAGAGTTTACAAATATGTAAGTGGCTTGGGGGACTTCTCAAGGGTGCACTGAGATGTGCAGGAACTAAAAAAAAGAGCATAGTGAAAACACAGAGCAAGCACAGGGAGACTGCACAGGCAGCCACAGAGTGACCCCAGAGAAGACCAGGGAACAGACGTGCACGAAGGTCTTAGTGAGGAAGAAATGAAAAAGACTTCTCCTAGGGATCTAGATTTATACAGTGGGGAGATTTGCTTACCCACCTTTTTTATTATTGTGTCACCCTGGAAATGTCATTTTTCCTATTCACGAACTTTATATTCTGGCTGGAAGAACACTGCTCAACAGTACTGTGCAGGCAGATTCATCTCAACACTTTTCCCAACCAAAGTTCCCATCTCACAGATCCTCATGGCATTTTAGGTCATGATTCCAACAAGTATGAATTAAAATAAGAACTGGACTACTAAGATTACCTTTGTTTTACCTTTTTTTATTGCCCCACCTGTCTGACAAGTGTTGTGTTCATCCATTCAAATGCTCCAAAATATCATTTGTTCAAAATCTCTAGGGAGAATCAGGCCATCAATCAATCAGAAGCTGACAGTCCCTTGCTGCTGTGCCTGTAATGCCTGATTCTACAGAGGTAACATTGAAGTTCTGTTTCAGCTGCAAAACTCTAGTCTAGCTGAGCATGGCAGATTGCCTTACATGTTTGGAAGATGAACTCCCAGCTGCAATGAAATACCCAAGAATTGACCCAAACAATTTTCTGAGCTTTGACCATATTAGAGCCTGGAGTCACAACGCTTCATTAAAGGCTCTGAGAAGATTGCAAAAGCATCTGGGTATTTCCAGAAAGGATTTATTTATTTATTTATTTATTTACTTTTAACTGTCACAGAAAGATTGTGTCTGTTCTTCTCCTTTATCCACTTGGAACAATTGCACAAAGTAGTATACGTATTAAGGTCTGGATAATCAAATCAGGTTTAATTACGTCCAAATTTATTCTTAAAATCTTGAGGACCAATGTGCAGATTGGAGTCCCTGTAATATCTACACAGATATACGTTTTCCTGTAATATCGGAGCACTCAACCACAAAGAATGGGTGAAAGCAGACCAAACACAGTAATGTAGACATAAATTTAGTCCAGAAATACACCTAGACTTCCAAAGCTAATCAAAAAACACATGGGCTAAGTTTTCAATACAGACAGAGAGTTTAAGGCTGGGACTTTTGTCAGTTAAATCCATGACAAAAAAAAAAAAAAAAAATCCTCAGAAGGCTTGTGTAACTACCTGAGACTCTAGTTTCTCCATTTCTGGTACAGTATTTGCTTACTTACACTTCTGCTGCTGTAGGTATCTAAGACTTTGTCAAATTAACTATTCTTTATTTATTTCCTTCAAAGCCCATTCACAAATATCCCAGTTTTTAAGTCCCTTGGTGGACGCAGTATTTGTTACAAGGCTTGTCTGTAAAATCTTTGATAGATTTTACATGCTTATCTCATACTGGCATAATTAAATTCATTATCTGATACAGTATCACCATCACTTTTATTTAAAAGTACCAGAAAAGGAGATGTTGATATCACTGTTTACTTTATGCTTAAAATCCAAAGATAAAATCTCTAAACCACAAGTTAGGAGACTTGAAACTTCAAGCTTTTTTTAGCCTGAAAGTTCAAATAGCTTCTAGAAGTTTACTACTTGTAGGCTTAGGCAGCTGCTTCATCTTCTCTTCAATCTAAACCTCTATATGACAGGCAACATAAGAGCCTGGAGGACAAAAGAAGGACAAACAGCTGGAAACTTGACTCTAGCTAAGTGGTTAAGAGAGCCAGCTAGCAGACAGGAGACCAAAACATTGGTCCCAACATCAGCTCTCTTTTTTTTTTTTTTCCCCAGTAATCTAATATAAAATGCACCAACAGTCCATGGAAATGATGCCAGACCTCAGGCTGACTCCTTTCAGAGGCATTCTCTAATAGAGGCAGGAACCATAGGTAGACCAATAGCTCATATGTTTTTGGTATTTCATGTTCATGTATTTTTCTGTCTTTTTAAAGAGATACAAACAATAGATAAAACCACAGGTACAAGGCAGCGTTGTCACTAACTATATAATAAAAGGACTTCGTACACTCTGCAGCAAAACTGAATAGGGAACTTTTCCCTTTCTAATGTCTTACAGTACTAACAATATACAAAGTGGCATTTAACAATAGCATATTTTTAAAAATTGCACAGAAAAGAGACCTTTAAATTGACGGTATTCCTTTAAAGTTGACTCAGTACAAACTAGCATCACTGCATGATATTTGTTTGTGACAGTACTTTACTGTCGTCATCAAAATTTCACAGAAAATGTGGAACTAATCTTTTGCTTTGAATAAGACGATGCCTGAACTTTCTGCTCATTTATGTTTGCTGCCTAGGTAGTTAATATGTCTCGCTTAGCGATAAGATTAATATGACTGCAGCCTAATATACCAGCTTACTCATATCAGTTTAAAAAGGCTTACTGTCAAGAGTAAGGCAAGGTTATTTTGGTCTTTGTACTGTAGCCATGTTAACTCTATGCAAGTAACACAGGAAGATGTCTATTGGTGGAGTCTTTTTAAGGGACCTGTCTGAACTGGAGAACTGGCTATTTTTAATACTTTCTCCTTCAATTTGGAAAAGCCCCATTAACAAGTGATGCAAGCTGTGGCTTTGGTGGAAGATGGCAGTGGAGATTTTAAAGGGATGTGTCATGCTGCGGGTATACATTACACATAAATTCATCGTATTTAAGTAGCTCATCTTTAAAACCGGAAGAGATTTTTACTATACTGCTAAACACAGATGTCTATTAGTGTTGGTCATTTTTTGGATTTTTGAGGGATGTTTTCATCAAACTGGCAGCTTAGGAGTAAGAAAAATACAGTGGGGTATGGTAGTTAATCACTGCTCCAGTATATGGACAAAGGCAGTCTGAGAAAGCCCTATGAAGGGAAAAAGGTTCATAACTGAGTGTGAGAAGATATTCAAGCATGTCAGTATATTGCCAGCACAGAGCCAAGCTAATGCCATCAGGCAAGGAAAGCACAAATTGGCTCCATATAAACCTGTGCTCTCTAGATTACCATTTGGCCCGGGGAACTGGAATGACCATGTTCAACTGGCATCACACATTATTCTCATGTCAGATAATAAACCCTACAAAAATTGATATTGGCTGTCCTCTTCATCCATGGTATAGCTAAACTGCAATCCAAACGAAGTCATGGTGGACAGCATGGAGTTACTGAGTGTTATTGACTAGAGGATGAACTATATAGCTCCATTAAATCTTTATTCCTTTACCTATATTCATTCTACCAGTACTCTTTATCCCTTCATCCTACCTTGCACTTCTGCACCCTCATTTCCCTTGTCTTTACATTACATTTCCTTTATTTCTGTCCCCGTCCCCTCATTCCAGAGCTGCATCTGCCCTTAAGTTCCCCCAGCATCACTGCACAATATATAAACCCATTAATACATGCTCTTCACAGCCCTGTCCCAGCCAGATTTATTCCCGTCCTTGGCCCTCTTCCTAACGGTAAAATCTTTAACATGCACTTATATATATTTGACAAAAAGTGTTTATTACAGACTCCCTCTGTAGGCATAAGCTATATTTCTGTTAGCTGCTTTATACTTGTATTTGTATAATTGCGATTGGGGCAATTGTGCTACTTTGAAGTAACACAACTTTGCATCTAGAGATGAGCATAAGGGTGAGCATATGCTTTGCAATGCTATGAAAAGTAGAATTGACTATAGTTACTTCAATCGACTCGTCTGTCTACAGGTTTTGTATGCCTTTATGCAATGCTTCTTGCAACATGTAAGAAGTAAATGGCTTTCATCACTTTGTTCTAGTCCTTGATTAAGCAGATGTTCTATCTCAGCACTTTTTTTCTTTACTCACCACCCCCCCACACCCCCAAGAATTTTTCCCCTTGTTTGTAATCACACGGGGACAATGTCACTTTAATTCTTCAGTGGTCCATGGAGATCCCCTTACTGCCACATGCCCTTTGACATGACTACCATATCCCATCTTTCTTTTCTTTCTTTCTTTTTCCCTGGGAGCATTTTCAATGTGGTAGAGATTATGACAAGTCTCTTTCTCCACTTCTAACCTGAAGGTTTTCTGTTCTGTTTCAGGGATGTAGGTTAACTCACCCCCTGGGCCAGATCTAGGCTACTACATGGCCAGCTTCAATCTGTAGTCAGGTTGCATGAGTAGAACTTGGCTGAATGAGCAGAACTAAATGATTAGGTTTGGCACCCCAGGAATTGTAATTTCAGCTTCTGCCTTTCACTGCAGCACTAAAGATTCAGCCCAGCTCCCATGATAGTCAGGCTAACATAAATTGCAACTATTATGGAATTCAAGCTATTATTTTGGGGTGTGTTCAGGAGCCAGATAAGGGTACTCTCGAGCAAAACTTTTAGCTGAAGCTGACAGAACCTTAAAATAGACAGATAGTAGACAGAAAAGAAGTTACAGAAGAAGAAGCAAACAAGGAGAAATGTTCACAGTTAAACATACCTTAATCATACAGAGACATTGGGATAGTTATTGAACTGTAAGCAATCACTATGCCTTTAGAGTGAATCCAAGCTGTCATAATAAAATCCAATGTTCCATGTCATACAGGTATTCCAAATATCTTGCCTGAGATTTCTAAATCCAGTGTCCATAACTGATATTGAAATAAATGAAGACTATTCAGATTTAAGCAGACTTAAGATATTTACTTTTGCCTTTAATGTTATGGCAGAGAAGAATGTCAAGAGTTAATTAAATCAAAAACAGAGCAGTGCCTGACAAGTTTTGGAGCATTAAACTAAGTTTGAATGGTGTTGAAGGTCATTAGCTGTAATGGGGTCACCAACCCAATACCCTCTGCAGAACTTATTTTCTGTTTAGCAACAGTGTTTTACATTGAGTCTGTGCTGATCGCTAAATCTGAGTAATAACCAATTTATTTCTTTCAGTAAATGTGCCTTTCATAACAGCAACAATAGAGTCCAGACAAGCCCTTTTCAAGGGATTAATTTCCTCTCTAACTCAGGCGGCTAAAATCTTTGCCATTTCCTTGATGCCTCACGCTGTGTGGCCCAGATACAAGGTTGTTCTTTGAATATGTGCTACTTACTGTTTTGTTATGCTATATCAGAGGGACAAGTAACCCTGGTGGAACTTGGAATAAGCAGGATTTCTTTTACTGACTTAAGCTAAAGAGTTGTTTCCATTCTGGCTAGAAAGGCTTTATTTTTCTCCTTCAGGTCTGGGGAGAGGAAACAATATGGAACCAGCAGAGCAGAAGTAACAGATGCCATTAATTACACAGAAAGGTTTCTGTTCCTCAGGAAATAGCTGTCCCTGGTTCTTCACAGAGTTCTTACTCCACTGGTATCTATTATTTTAAACCTATCCTGTGAAATACTCTCCAACATTAAACTGCCTAATGTGAATATTTGTGGCTCTTTTATGTCCTTGATTGTTTCTACACAATGCAAAGCACATTCTCAGCAGGAATCCCACTGGAGCATAGTGCTTTGTACACATAATTGCTGAATATTGCAGTTGCCCTCCAGCCTTTGGTACCATATCTAAATATTCGCTACTATTCAGTCAAGTGTATTTGCCTCATAGATGGGGTTGTCTATGGGGAAAAAATATAATCAAATGAAATAAAGAAGAACATAGGTGCAACCTTTATATAAGCATTTATGTACTGGCACAAAATAATTACTCATTCAAATAAAACAAAACTTAATATTATTAATCCAGTAATTTTTATCCTCACAGGGGCTGAGTTGGTGGAGTTTTTGTTCTAGCCAAAAGGCTATAGATTAATTTTTGCCTGAATTTTTCAACTCATATCAAGGAATGTGTTTAAAGAACATTCATGTCACGATTTGAAATGAAGACACAATAGCTTATTTTCTCACTGTTGCATGTGATTAAGCCTGTTTATGCATCTATACCCATTGCATTGTCTACAAAATTTACTGTAGCAATGATTTTTAGAAAATTTAGGATAATACAGAGCTCTCAAAGGACAGAAGAAGAAGAAAGAAAGAAAAAAGCCAGGCAGTAAGCTTGTTTTGAGCACTCTATGTCTCAAGAGATGAAAGGTAAAAAGACACACCCAATACAAGTTTTACAGGCACAGACTGGATTTGGAGACCTGTACAGTTTACAAACAAATGCCACGTAAATCCAGGAAACTATTATCTCTTACAAGCCCTGAACCCATCTTCTGAAATCACTATTGTCTAACTGCATTAACCAAGTTTGAACCATTCTATACAGTTTGGTTATAATCTCAATATAAATTTTCATTTGAAAAACTTTAATGTAGTTTGAACCCTTTGGCAGCAAAGGAATATGATTGCAAATTATCACGTTTCTCTATAAAAGAAAATCAGTGGTTACTCAATTCAAAATTAACAATGTCTTTTCATAAATATTTAAAATGGGCTTTTTAAAGTTAAGGACCTAGCACAACAGTTGAGCACATACATTAAAAAAAAAAAAAAACCACCCTCATTTTTTTCCCATAGCTCAAGGCATCCATCATTACCACTAATGCGAATACCCAGAAGTTTTAAATCTATGCTGCTTTCTCAAAGGCATTACATTTTGAACGTCAAGTCTAGAAAATGTTTCAGCCAGAAGTAAAATAAATAAATAAAAACAGATCAATTTGCTAAATCATCAGATGTTAGGATAGTATCTTGCCTAGGGCATATATGTAATCATCCAATTAAAAGAACATCATGATGCAAACTCTAAAGCTATCAAACTCAATGTTAATGATGGAGAAAATCATATGTCATACGGTATCCAAGAAAAAAGGGAAACATAAGATTTGGTCTATGTAAAATCAGTGCTGGAACTGGGAGCACTGGGACAAGCAGGCTATCTATGTTTAGCTGATTTGGATGGGAAGAAAAAGTTTGTTGTTGTTGCTGTTAGATAGTTATTTTGATTTGAATACGGTATGCCACATTGCTCTTTTCCTAACTGAAAATCTGTGGCTAACCTTGCTAACCCCATCAATTATGCCCTTCAAAGTGGTTGGAAAAGGCTCTATATAAGGAAACCCAGATACAGATTCTTTCTACACTGACAAATACACTGTGTCTAATAATGGAAGCTAAAGAAAACTATTCTTCAAATCCTCAGAAAATGGCTTCAGAAAGGGTGTAACTAGTTCATCACCTAAATTTCATGTAACTCTTAAATCCTGATTTCTTTCCCATGACCAAAAGATTCAAGACATCTGCTGTGCTGAAGCAGCATTCTGGTTTTAGCTAACCTTGAATCTGAAAGTACTTAGGTTGATTCCACAGCTTCCCTTCACAGAAAGAAAACATCAATTTTCTTCAGCCCTATTAAATACGCTTATTGTCCTAGAAGCCTTATAGACATCTATCATAATCATTAAATCATGACAAAATGACTGATAAACTGGAGAACAGAAGATACAAATGATAGGTGACCTGCTCTAGACCCTGCCCCCCATCAAGTGGGAACTGGCATTTATGTAAGAATACCTCTTCACAGTTAAGCCTATATTAGAAAAAAAATATCTGCAGGTGGTAAAACCACATTGATCTCTAGTCAGCTGTGTTAGACAGAAAAGCATATATGCAGTGGATAATTTCTGCAGAGGCTTGTATTCCCATGCATCACTGACTGCTAATCCTAGGTTACATGACAGGTAATCCAGCCTTCACAACTCCCCTGTTCTCTGAGATCTCTCTCATGCAGGAGGAGAGCATTGTCTTGGCCCATCAAACCCTTGTAAAGGCTTGTGATATCATCCGTGCCACAAAATAGCAGCGTGTTTACCATCTCCCTGGCTAGCTCTGTCTAATATGGCTGGCTTACCATACTGAAATGTGAGTTATTAAAATGTAAGTAGCAGTCAAATAAAAGCATGAAATCTTGATCTAAAATAAATTAGAGCTGCTCCAGAATAAGTGTAACATGATGTTAATTAAATGCAGTGTCACAGAGCATTTACTAGCCAAACAGGACTCTTTCCTTGCAAAGTTGTTTGTAGCTTGTGTTATTAAACAGGTGCAAGAAGAAAAAAAATACCTGTGCTCACCTCTACTGGCTCAACAGTGGCCCTGAGCTTTTTAAGAAACAGCTACAGCTGCTGGAGCTGACTTTGTTGGTTGCTCTTTTGCACCTTTTCAAAGGAAGAGTCTGGATGGAAAACTACTCTGAAAAGTAGAAACCAGAACTGCCCATACAACTGTGTTATGGCTGTGGTAGGAAAAAACTGTCCTTGAACACACATGAGCTTAAAGAACATAACCTGGATAGTGCAAGTTGTTGCTGGAGAGGGATGCAGAAAAGATGATGACTCTCCTATGAACTTTATATATTAGGAAACCAAAGAAGTTTCCTTTTGCATGATATTGATATCTTACTGACATCTTTAAGAGAAAAAGGGAACATTTATTCAGCTGTTACACAATATCATAAGCCTTTCAAATATTTTATAACTCAACATAAGTATAAATTGCTGTAGGAAGGAAGCAATTTTCTATAATATTAAAGGAGCAGAGATGTTGAAACTTAGTTAATTATGTGAAAATAGCTACAGTTCTGAAGTGTTTTGTTCTGAGATAACAAACATAATTTTTACCTTTCCTATAAAGCAAAATTGTGAAAAGCATATTAGGCAAGATGATCAAAACAGTCTTTTTGGATGAAATTAAAATATTTATTTCATCATTCAGTTTTTATTTCTTAAAGATATAACTATACATTCAAAATAATTTCCTTAAAAAAAAAAAAGTCCAAAAAATGTGGAAAGCTGCTTCTTCAGTATTTTTGAAATAGTTTGTCACAGTTTTGTTGGAATAGAGTTGTTTTTATACAATATTTAAGATTAAATAATTCAGCATTTCAGCTAAACAATATTATCTTTTCTTGCACGAGGTATATGCTACATCCTTATCAATGCTTCCTTTTGGTCCCTTATCTAGACAATAGGCTAGCAAATGGAGTGAGACACTAGAGCACTATAGGGTTCTCTCTTTTAATTTGTAGAAAACTATCGTGTTGCTATTAGAATAGATATTCTGTTGTGTTTATGCACTCCTGGCAAAATTAATCAAGGTACTAAAAAGCAGTTCATTTCTGCATATATCCTAAAATGCCACGTTCTCCAAAACAGCCTATGACCTGTACAGCAAACCATTGATAAAACCAGAAAATAGTTCAAAGTTGCTGAAGAAGCTGCTACCTTGCTCTCAGCGCACAAGTGCTGTGAACAGAAAGAAGCACTTCATCATGGCTTTTATATACTGCTTGAATAAGTAGCAGGCAAGTTATCAATTCAAAACTAGATATTCAGAGTTTGATCAGAATTTGACCAAAGCTGCTCAGGGCATAACCGATCATTCCTTCTGCAAATATGTTCAGATCACAATATGTAATAATTTCTTCTGGGTTTTAAACCCATGCCATGGGCATTACAATTAGTGACAAAATATTTAACTCTTCAGTAAGAAAGTCAATGGACTCTGTGCAGGAGTTCATGAACATTTGGTGGAGTATGGCCCCTTATATCACTGTAATTTAGTAGCTGTTTGAAGTTCTCCACCAGTTAGAAGAGGTATGTAACATGAGCTTTACTCTTACGTCACATGCAGACAATTATAGAAAGACATGGACAAACTTAATGTTTGAAAAGTTCATGAAAACCCATATGAAAACTGCTGAGGCAGAGAAGACAATTTTATTTCCATAGCCATAGCAAAATTTCAGGAGTTTACCCAAATTTAAAACTAATTTTAAAAGGCAATTACGTGAATTTTGCATTGCCATGCAGCAAGGATATTGTACAGTCCTACTGTTATTACACTGCTATAACTTTATGAACAGAGCTGGGATAAGCCTATTTTTAAAGTGGCTTTTTTTTTTTCCTTCTTCTTTTTTATATTTTTCGAGAATACTATTCTTTGTTTTGAAAGTATAGAAGAGATTATGCCTTGGCCATGGATTATGGATATACCAGCATGATTTGAAGAAATAGCTACAGCTTAAAGATGTTCAGTAAATGTCATTTTTCTGTAGGAAATTTCAACATTTCAGAATTTGTAGATACGGTATAGTGTAAAGTGTAGATAAGAATAAAAAGTGATAGTTTAAATCTCAGTTATTAAATAAATTAAAAATGATTTTGATTACATTTTTGGTTCTGTTTAAATTATTTGCATATATGAAAAATATAAATATGCCAGTGTTATATGAAACACTAAAAAATAAAATATACTTTTATATATATACATATTNAAAGGACTTCACTAGTTCTTGAGGACTGTAATTTTCAAAATATACATTAAATCAAAAAAGATCTCATTTTTTGCTTTTTTTTTTTTTTTAAAAAAAAAAAGGTACCAAACTAATCTTTGAAAACTACTAACATCAAAAGAAAGTGCCATCAGACCACAAGTTGGAGACACCTAATGAAGTAAGAAATGCTCTTGGTGAAAAGCCTGTGGACTGAACTGTTGAGCAATAAAGAATATTTAACCACTTACTAATCACTTAGAATGCAATTTAATTTGCACACAAAAGGCATATTTTAGAACAAGGAAGCTGAACATGATTTTTACTCGATCATTTATTTTAATAGCTGTTTAGCAGGAAAGTATATAGATTTAAACATGTTAGCATTTTTTTAGCCACTAGCAACAAGACGACAATATTGAAAATTAATTTGGGACGCTGGCTCTATTATTTGCTACTCTAATTACTTGCCTTAGTGAGCGAAGCAGCCTGAGGAAAATAAACTGGAATAGCACCACATCAGGAGACTGGGATGACAAAAGCTTCAGGCTAAGTGATCTGAGGTGTTGCTATTTGGAAAAAGACTTTATATTCTAGGTGCTTTTCTTAAAGTGTATTTTCTCTTCTGAACATTTTTTGTACCAAAGCACTGTTTGATTTCATGACATCATTTTCAATAATTTCCTAGGAATTAAGCTCTTAGTTTTTCATCCCCTTGGCCTCCCTTCTCACCCAATGATTCAGATTTGAAGAGGTAATAAGAAAAAAGGAAAACTCCCTTTGAAAATATCACTTGAAATGCTTTAATAACTCCTTTGCCTCAGACTGAATATTGAGTTGTGCTGCTAAGAGGCAGGGGGAAGGGTTGCACCAATTAAGCACAACCTATTGTTGTTCTACAATGTCTCATTTTTGTGCAGTGATCTTCTAAAGAAAATACGCAAAGAGAGTCTGTTTAGTACTAATAATGGTTTCTGAGGAAATAGGAGGATGCCGTTTTACATACTGTGTTGCTGTAATATAAAAGATCATACAGAGCATTCCATTTTGTGCTTGTTCAAAACAGAAACATGCATTGTAGTAGATGGGACTAGTATATATCTGTGATTTTCTTTTGATGGATAATATCATATAAAGTAAAATGTTAATGTACCTGCAGTTTAATTTATAGTTTGCTCCTAAAACCATGCTACCAATATACAGACTAAATAAGAGCTAGCCTTTACATGCTTCTTCTCTTCCTATGCCTAACTTAAACTATAGAATGGAATTTAATTAAAGCCCCTACTTACTTCAAAAACCTAAGCCTTGTCAGTTTAATTGATTCTCAGTCAAAGAAATATTGATTGGATAAAAGCAAATCCATTTCTTCCCCAACAATTAAAACATTTAAATAGGCTCTGTCTCCCTTTTGATGAAAGGACATGAAACCGCTGGCAGCTACCCCTGTGGTTGATGTTGATCATTAGCAAATGAGTTAAGGTACATTTATATTAGTACTCATCTTGTTTTATTGTAATATTCAATGTAAACTACATTAAGGTCTCTAATGTCCATTTATTAAAACCTAGGGAATCATATAAAAAGTCCTTACTATATTCTGGTGTGAAAACTGTTTCAGCTAATTTTATTAATTTATTTATTCATTTATTTTTAATTTCTAGATTTGAGCCTGTACTGAGTGCTTTCAGTTCCCATAGTGGATGTCAAAGGGTGTTGAGCACTTCAGAGTTACTGCTTACTTAAACAGTTCAAAAAAAAAAAAAAA
>VXAL01001709.1:106095-157895 GCA_013399475.1 Chauna torquata
CAGATTTACTCCGTACTTAAACAATTAAAAAAAAAAAAAAAAAAAAAAAACACCTTAAATGTCATCTTTCAGAAATCAGATCTAATTTACTTGCAGATAACTGTTTTAATGGTAAGGCTAAAAATCTTCTCCCAAAATATTCCTCACAGTTCATCTGAAAGAAACTTGTCTGGAAATTTCTACGTTTTTCTTGTCACTTCTGTTTGAGTTCTAGCATGTCTTTCTAAGACTTCCAAAAATCATCTTTCTGTAGGAGATCAAGATCAAAAGTGAACTCTGTGTTATGGCTACGGTCCATATACGTTTGTATGCTGTTTCTAGCAGTTGCCAATAAAAGTTCAGAAGTGCAATGTAAGAAACAAAGCATATAGGATTATGCTTGCCATTGTGGTATCTTCTGGGTGGTTTAAGTGCTTCTTGAGCTGAAGGTTATACTTAACCTTTACCCTTTAATAACCCCGTGAATGTATCTGATACTCTTTGGGGTTATTGCATACTTTTGGCCTCTGCAGCATCCCAGAGAACTACTTTTCAGAAAGTAATTATGTATCATGGCCCAAGAAAGCCCTGTTGTTTCTTTTAAACCTGCAACCTGATCACTTCAGTGAGTGTTTAGCTTGTGTATTATGTGAGACAGTGAATCATAATTCCCTTTTTATCTCTCCACATCATTCATGACCTGACTCCTTCTCAAGCTGAAGAATTCTCATCTCTTTAGTTTTCCTATTTGCCTTTTTCTGCCTCTTCTAGCTCTACTAGCACAATTTGTAAGTGACCAGTATACAAGATGAGGGAATGATAGGGCTTAAGATAATGATGTAATTTTTGTTTGTTTGTTTGTTTGTTTGTTTTCTTCCTAATAATTCCAACAAGTGCCTGTTTCTCTCCATTGATTGTAAGGCTACAAATATCAGTTTCATTCTCGACATTGACATTGAGACAATGTGATAGGTTAAGCTTGGCTTGGCTGCAAGATGCCCACTGAGCTGCTGTCTCACTCCCCTTCCTCAGCAGGACAAGGGGGAGAAAATACGATGAAAAAGCTTGTGGGTTGATACAAAGGCAGAGATTGCTTATCAGTTACTGTCACAAGCAAAATAGACTTGAATTGGGGAAGTTTATTTTATTCCCAATTAAAAAAATAAAGTACTACAGTGAGAAAAGAAACAAAGACAAATCTAAAAACACCTTCCCCTCACTCCCCACCCTTCTTCCTAGGCTCAAATTCACTCCTTCGTTCACAACTCTTCTACACCCTCCCTGCCCCAAGCAGCACAAAAGATAGGGAATGGGGGTTACAGTCAGTCCGTAACACTTTGTCTCTGCCTCTCCTTCATCTTCACACTTTTATCCTGCTCCAGCNTATGTGAGACAGTGAATCATAATTCCCTTTTTATCTCTCCACATCATTCATGACCTGACTCCTTCTCAAGCTGAAGAATTCTCATCTCTTTAGTTTTCCTATTTGCCTTTTTCTGCCTCTTCTAGCTCTACTAGCACAATTTGTAAGTGACCAGTATACAAGATGAGGGAATGATAGGGCTTAAGATAATGATGTAATTTTTGTTTGTTTGTTTGTTTGTTTGTTTTCTTCCTAATAATTCCAACAAGTGCCTGTTTCTCTCCATTGATTGTAAGGCTACAAATATCAGTTTCATTCTCGACATTGACATTGAGACAATGTGATAGGTTAAGCTTGGCTTGGCTGCAAGATGCCCACTGAGCTGCTGTCTCACTCCCCTTCCTCAGCAGGACAAGGGGGAGAAAATACGATGAAAAAGCTCGTGGGTTGATACAAAGGCAGAGATTGCTTATCAGTTACTGTCACAAGCAAAATAGACTTGAATTGGGGAAGTTTATTTTATTCCCAATTAAAAAAATAAAGTACTACAGTGAGAAAAGAAACAAAGACAAATCTAAAAACACCTTCCCCTCACTCCCCACCCTTCTTCCTAGGCTCAAATTCACTCCTTCGTTCACAACTCTTCTACACCCTCCCTGCCCCAAGCAGCACAAAAGATAGGGAATGGGGGTTACAGTCAGTCCGTAACACTTTGTCTCTGCCTCTCCTTCATCTTCACACTTTTATCCTGCTCCAGCCTCAGGTCCCTCCCATGGGGTGCAGTCCTTCCAGAGCAGACTGCTCCAGCATGGGTCCCCCATGAGCGGCAGCTCCCACCAGACCTCCTGCTCCACCGTGGGCTTCTCTCCATGGGCTGCAGCCTCCTTCAGGCCACATCCACCTGCTCCACCAGGGGCTCCTCCACAGGGTGCACGCGGAGATCTGCTCCATGGGGTACCCCACGGGCTGCAGGGGTGCATTTGCTGTGGCACCTGGAGCACCTCCTGCACTCCTTCTGCACTGACCTTGGTGTTTGCAGGGCTGTTTCTCTCTCATTTTCTCAATCCTGTCTCTCACAGCTGCTGCACAGTGTTTTTTACCCTTTCTTAAAGATGTTATCACTGAGGCACTACCAGTGTTGCTAATGGGCTCAGCTTTGGCCAAGAGTGGGTCTGTTTTGGAGTTGACTGGAACTGGCTGTGTCCAACACAGGGCAGTCCCTGGTCTCTTCTCACAGAAGCCATACCAGCTGAGTCCTAATCCACACCCCGCTGCTACTAAAACGTTGCCACATAAACCCAATACAGACAAATAACACCTGTAATTTTCCAAAAGCTACATGTATTTGCAAAATATTTCAAGGAAGTTCTATGGCACAGGGGAAGAGATACCACCAAAGGTCTGACACCAATTGCTTCTGTGGATGTGGAAAGAGAGAGAAGGACTTATAAAGAACAACAAATCTGAGAGAAGGGTACCCAAAGCTCTGTGAAATTTGAGCCTTGTTGTCAGCAGTTTCAGACCTGAGACTTGAAGCTCTGCCAGACTGGACATCTCTTTTTGCTATCAGTTATATATCCTTTAATTTGCTTATACATCTATCTATAGTTAAGTTAGTACTGAAAAACTGTTAGATAGTGGAATGCAAAAAAATACTATAACAAGAAATAGAAAGTATTTATCATGTCTTTGAAATTTCAAGAAATTCTTTCTTGTAATTGAGAATATGTGACATATTGTTTACCTTCTGAAATACACTGTGGTGAGTGTGTCAGGGAGTGCTGGAGAAAGTGCTTCTTTTCCACTGATGCAGGTTATATTTTACAAAAACAGAACTGAGCGCTTCTGTTTTCATGGCATTGCTTGCTTATGTCTATATTTAGTCTGCTTCAAGGATGTGCAATCACAAGAATGTGACTGGGTATGGCCATAGAAGTATGTAATTAAGTTGTTAGACATGAGCACCACATTGGTGATCCTATAGAAACTCATCCTATTATTTTATTTTATTTATTTTGTTACTTTATTTTAAGATGCTCAACAGCAACTAATGTAGCTAGATCTTAGCTATAGTTATCTATCTGATTGTTAGTACATAATAGCATAATTATAGGGTTTGATTAAAGAATGCTGCAAAGTATAGGAGAAAATATTGGCTTCAATTTAAAGGGTGATATTTTACATTTACTCTGTATTGTCCAAGTTATGATTGGGAGGGATGTAGAATATGCTTTGATAAAATGAATCAGCCACATTTTTCAAGGTTAACATTGGCATGTAAAACTTCTAGGCTTTTAAAAATGGAAACCTTCTTAGCTACTGTAATAAATTATTTGCTCTCTCTAAGCAGTTACCTCATGCCATTTGCCTGATTGGCTTTGATCTTACATCACGATTTGAAATTTTAGAAAAAAAAGAAAGCTTCAATGTGATGCTTTCATTTGCTCTTTCTGATTTTCACTTTATTCCACATGGTTATAGAAACTAAAAATCACATTTCTTAGCTCTAATTTTGTTTGTGCTGCAAAAATGCTTCTCTTTAGTTCCTGTGTTGGTTAGAACTACAGCATTTCAAATGTTCCACAAATTCTGTACTGCAGTCAGTCAGCTGAGATCTTTCTCAGCAGAAGAGACAAAGTTGCCAAAAGAGTGGGTAAGATGGACTTTTGTTTTATATTATCCTACTGAATAAGTACAGCCAAGTCAAAAGAACGTAGCATGAAACTATTTTTTCTTAGAATAATTTTATGAATCTCTCCTACATATTCATGAGTTTTCTATATTTTAGCTAGCACTTACGTAAATGAATGAACATTAAGCAGGCCAAATAAATGCTACACAGTAAGGATTCCTAAATATGCCTGGAGTCTCCTAATTGAATCAGTTTTTATTTTTCTCAATATTATCAGCCAGTAGTTATTTTTTGAAATGCAGATATGCCCAGGTGAAGAGAAGAACAATAAAAAGCCACTGTCCTATGATAGGTAAGAAGCAGTGAACAAGCTAATAAGCATGCTGGGAGATGGCTTCATGATGTTTCCCTACACATGTATCTCCTAATACTTCCCTATGTGCCTCTGTCTATTTTTTTTTTTTCCTCCAGGTGTGGGTTGGCAGGGCAGGTGTCCAGTCAGCAGATTGCATTACTGCATGAAGTTTTACAACTGCTGTTTAACTAAGGGATTAATAAGGTTAGAATCTGTCTAAAATATTCATTGAAATTTGTGGCGCTTTTTTTTTTTTTTAAAAGCACTTAGAAGGGGGAAAAAAGATAAAAAGCAGTAATCATCTGTAAATTAGATCTCCCCTTGCTGCTTTGCCTGCAAATCATGCCCACCTTCAAACCCAATAAAACCATTCTACTCCATTCAGAGACTCCTGGCCTAATCAGCAGTACAAATTACTTCAAGGGATCTCCTTCAAACACAGTAGCAAGCCTCTCCCTGCCTTTCACCGTTTTAAGAGACTTTTATTTTTAACTTTTCAGTATCTGAAATATATCTTCATCCTGCCAAAACTTCTAGCCCCAATACATAGCAAAGGGTCTACAGAAACAGTCACTTTGCCAATGAAAATTAGCTTCTTTCTTCTCCACACTAGGTCTTTTTTTTCATTATTGTTTTCCCCAGCAGTGATATGTCTATGGTAGAAATGTGCTTATCTCCTATGGCACCATGCAGATGGGATAATTTTCATAAGGAGACACAGGCAAGATTATGCTGGCAGTATTATCACTGGCATGGCAGAACACTGCAGTCATCCTGTGTAGGATTTCTTGGGCACAATGAAGACTTCAGTCCAAATACCAGGACTATTAACAGCACTGACAATATTAATGGATACTTAAATCATGCGATAGCAACCTTCATTCTCTCTTTCCATGCACTCCTGAGAGTTAATTTCTTATTTCCTGTGCACTGTGAGGGGGCTGGTGTGCATGGCTGTCTCCTGGGAGCATCTGTCCACGTATGTGCATGTGTCCACAACTGATACTGCTTTCTGGGAGCTCCACACACACAGTAGTGTATGGTGATGTGAGAGGAGGTGGCAGGCTGCATTTCCTTGGTTTTTGCTAGTGTCAGATTAAAGACAAGGATAAAAGGTTACAGCATGTTCTTTCTTTTCTTACCTTTTAAAACTGTATTAACCTTCTTATGGAGGAAATAAAAGCTTAACTGTACCATTACAGTCTGACCTGCCCTTTTAAAATTAGACCTGCTGACACCTTCTGAAAAATATCTAATAGTGCTCTATTGGCTCAGTTTGGGCTATATAGTATGGATTTGATTATAGACACCTTCTTCAAAGGAAGCACTAGGTGAAGATTTAATTTATCCCTGCTCTTTATTCTTTATTTTCTTTTCCTGTTGATATCACTTGTGCTTCAGGCTTACTTGGCTTCTGATGTGCCTGACTCCAGGACAGGGATTTGGTTAATAATAAAGATGCCTAAAGTGTGACCTCCAGTTCTGAATTACATGTTTACCCTTGTGCTATAAATGATACAGACTGCCCATACAGATGTGTCTAGTGTCATCTGATATCCACTGCAGACATCTGTGGGGCTGGCAGATCTGATGCAGGGAGTTGTGCCTGAATGTCTGCTAGGAGAAGCGTCTGGAAGCTTGGTGGAATTCACTAGAGAATCTGAGATTAAACCAGGTGCCCTTTGGTGAGTAGCAGAAACATTCCTGAGGCAACAAAGTCAGTGCTTAGATAATGCTTAAGCACTTGGCTGATCTCTACTGATGCCTGTTTGCAGGAGTTAAATCACTCTCAAGGCTATGCTGGCTGTATTGCATTAGGGACCCAGACATCTACATGCAGATACCTACATATAGACACCTAAAGCTAGACCTGAATTTCACCAGAAGAGACACAGAAAGCACAGTGGAGATGTTTCAGGCATTATAGGAAATCTCAAATAGCCATAAATATTTTTTTTTACTGAACTGAAGCTGAAAGACCACGTGAAGGATCTAGGGCAGGAAACACTGCATGTAGGTGTTGCTTCACAGTGGGATCTGCTGCGGCTGAGTGGCAGCGTAGACCCACGACTAAACCCAATGCTACACTGTAAGTGAATGACATAAAGGTGTATCTTCATGCAACTGTGTAATGGGAATCAGCTGAGGAAGCCTCCTGATGGATTTGTCCTCACTCCCACAGATATTGTCATTCACAGGACAACCAGGGTCCAAATCTGCTCTCGAGTTCCTCTGCAAAATTCACTGATGCGAACCCTGGTCTACAGATGCATCTTCAGTGTTTTACTGTATGATTTATGTCTGGCTATTCATTACAGAAATATCAAACAGAATGTTGACCTGAAATTGCAGTGTAGGTTAAAGCAGGAATAGTGGAACTGTCAAAACAAATTCCGGTACAGGCAAACTTCTCTTTATACCAGATATGAGATTTGGGAGATATGGCCTGAGAAATGATACAATCATTGGTGAAGCATCTTTTTGCAGAACTTCATAATTCAATTAAGGATCATTTTCTAAATCCTTCTATCACACTGGTTCCAAGAACACAAACCTCTGTCCTTTTAACATAGAGTATTTTTGAAAATTCTCACTGAGTTTCAGTCATTTCTTCCTGTTCTGACAGTTCTAAACACCTGTTTCAGTATAGCCAACCATTTCTGTCTTTCACTCTTGATTACTGCTGGTTATGTTTTTCCATCTTTCTAGCACACAGTCTGACAGTGATTAGGGTGGTTACAGCTGGCAGTACTCCAGATCTTTTGGCCATGAGCATCCCTAATTCCTGCCATCACCTAGCATCTTCTCAGTGGTATCCTACTCCTCAATGTCTTAATCTCTAGCTCCATTTATCCTTGGGGTAAACATATCCTCCAAGAATGTTTCTTTGTCTGTTCCGTTCATATCAGAAAAGTGAATCATTTCAGTAAGTATGATTTGATCTGACAGGTACAACCAAATCCTACTGTTGTTCTGTGCAGCAGGCAGCAGCACATGTCTCTGTGTTAATTCACTGAGTGGTCTATATTATTTCTTTACTGAAGACATTTTGGTAACGTCATTATAAATTGTGTGTCTAGTGAGTTGCAGTCAGGGAAATTGCTATACTAAAATAATTCTTTTTAACCTAAAATATTTCTTTCCTATTTACATTTTTTTTTTTTTTAAAGGGAAAATATATCAGCGATGCTGTGGCTGGACTCTGCTGTGTTTTCTAGTTTAGTGGCTATTGCTGATGTTCATATCTGATATGAAATTATACCAGTCCGGTGAATTTATTAGAGCTACACCAGATCACACTAACCGACCATAAAACCCTGGGTTCTGGCTGCAGATTAAGTCACTGGGGCTTATGTTGCAATGCAGTAAAATTTAGGGGGGTGGGGGGTGGGGGGGAAGTTGCCCTTACAATCTTGTAATAGGGAATAGAGTAGACAATAAAAAACAAAAATCTTCAGCAGCACTGTGTTTGTCCTGCTTTCACAAGACTGAGAAAAGAATCATCACTGCGTTTGTTAGAAGAAGTAATGTAGATCATTTAAAAACGACAACAACAACAATACTCTGGTAGTTTCACAGCTATACCTTAATGATAATGACTGAGGAGAGTGCAAGTACTTTTGGTTTTGGTGAACAGGTTCCGATGATTAGAGTGATGTGCACAGTTTGAAATCCTAAATAGACTAGAATAAAATTGTGATCCAAAAAGGAAAGAAAAAGCCCCAAACAAAGAGAAGCAAACCAATTTTTGAACTTGTAACCTATAGCCATTTCCTACAGAAACCATTAAGACCAATACAGCCCTGAATCCTACACTAGAACAAATGGAAATTGTAGGTGTCAGAGTTGGCCTGTGCATCTACAATACAACTTCTCACAAGGACAATTTGTTTTACTAGAATCATAGAATCATAGAATCATTTAGGCTGGAAAAGACCTCCAAGATCATCCAGTCCAACCTTTCACCTAGCACTGCCAAGTCCACCATTAAACCATGTCACTAAGCTCTACATCTGAATGTTTTTTGAAGACCTCTAGGGATGGTGACTCAACCACTTCTCTGGGCAGCCTCTTCCAACCCTTTCAGTGAAGAAATTTTTCCTAATATCCAACCTAAGCCTCCCCTGTCACAACTTGAGGCCATTTCCTCTTGTCTTTTCACTTGTTGCTTGGGAGAAGTTCCCCGTCTCTCTATAGCTTCCTTTAAGGTGATTGTATACAGTGATAAGGTCTCCCCTGAGAGTCCTTTTCTCCAGGCTAAACAACCCCAGCTCCCTCAGCCGCTCCTCGTAAGACTTGTTCTCCAGACCCTTCACCAGCTTCGTTGCCCTTCTTTGGACATGCTCCAGCACCTCGATGTCCTGCTTGTAGGGAGAGGCCCCAAACTGAACACAGTATTCAAGCTGCGGCCTCACCAGAGCCGAATACAGAGGGACAATCAGTTCCCTAGTCCTACTGGCCACACTATTTCTGATACAAGCCTATATTCTTATATAGACTTCAATTTCTGACAACATTCTTTCTGAAATTGTGCAAACATATTCTCTTGTGAAATTTGGCTGCAATGGCTTTCTACAGAACTTGGGAATAAAAGCCTGTCTGCAGGAGGATGCTCAGTATTTACATATATGTGTGTGTGTGTACGCATATATATATTATTACAGGGGAATATGTATATACATATATATATATAATAAAAAGGAAAAACCCTCAATCCTAAGGCTTTATTTTNTCCTTTTGAAAACGAAATCCACATTTAACCTGAATGGTGCCCTTCTAAAGTTCAATTCTGCTGTGAGAGTTGATTTTTGTGTAAGAAAGCTATGGGAGAGTAGGTATGAGAGATACTGTGATCCTTGATTTCCAGATAAAATTTGCTCACCTTTCTTCAAAAAATTAGCAGCTCCAAAATAGAGCATAGATTTAGACAGTCAAGTAACTTTCTTAGCAAGTCTTTCCCTACAGATAATGTCCAAATGATGTGTGCTGCTCCATTTATGACAAATGTATTTGCAGTGGTTTGGACTGCGGAACAATGGAGATGTAGCAGAAGTCATAGTCTACCTTTGCAAACCAACATTATCAGCGAGGTAGAGAATAAAACCATATATGTCTTTTCACAAGCTGTCCCTGAAATGTGGTTAATTATTTAACTCTACTCAATAAAGACATAATCTAGACATTAAGCATTTTTTTTGGTGGCATTTTTTTTTCTCCCACTTATCTGATCTTTTATATTGTGGACAGTTAATCTTAGCCAGCTGCCAGACAACCCCCTTCTCCTCAACAGGACAGGTGGCAGAAAATAAGACGGACAAGCTCATGGGTCAAGACAAAGACAAGGAAAATGGTTTACCCATTACCATCATAGGCAAAACAGACACAACTTGGGAAAAAATTAACTGATCGCCAATTAAAATAGATTTGTACTGTGAGAAACAAAAATAAATTAAACCAACACCATCCCCCAGCCCTCATCACCCCCTTCCCAGGCTTAGATTGGCTCCTTCAACACTGCCTCCTTTACCTTCCCCATTCTGAGCAGCACAGTGGGAAGGGAAATGGAGGTTGCAGTGAGTACATACCAGCTCCTTCTCTTCACACTTTTTGCTTGCACTTCTTCTGGCGGACTCTTGCTCCTGCGTGGGTCCGCCACAGGTTGCAGTGTGCATATCAGCTCCACCATGGTCCTCTCCACGTGCTACAGTGGAATCTGTGCTCCAGCATCCAGAAAACCTCCTCCCTGCTACTTCTTCACTGACCTTTTTTTTTCCCTCCACACACTGCTATATGGCATTCTTGCCCTTAACTATATCCTTACTGAGGCACCACCAGCTTTGCTGATGGGCTCAGTTCTGTCTGCTGGGGCTGGCTGGAACCAGCTGTGACTGGCACAGATAGTGTTCACCTCTCCTCACAGAGAATCCTGTAGCCTCCCTCCTGCCAGCACCTTGCCATGGACACCCAATGGACACCCAATACTTAAACTGAGTGAAAGAAGATAAAACTCAGATCAGTCTAGAGAGGCAAAGACTGAAGCAAGGCTGAATAACACACTTCAAATACAGGTTAGACAAACATTTTCTGGGAGGGTTCACGTTTGGTTACTTAATGCCTTGGGCAGTGGGACAATCAGGAAATATTTCAGCCCTGCTCCCTGTGTGTTCTCCAGGTGTTGGTTTTGAACCTTAACTGTCGTGGGCAGTCTGGATTTCATCACTGATGAAAGTGTGAGATATTATACTGATTGCTATGAAGTTGGCTGATTTTTGTGGCTCTTCAGGTCATGAGATACACGCTTTATGATAAGAAGTATAAACCCCAAGTCTGAGCAGATCTATTTCTACAACTGATTGTTTTAGTTACAATAAATATAATAAACTGGAGGAAAAATAACTATGAAACAGTGCATTTTTCTACTGTCAACCATTAATCGATTGCCTTTAACAAAGAATATATATATATATAAATGATTTATTTGGCAAACTAATGACCTTATACAATTCCCTGCAGTTTTCTTTATGAGACGATTTTGAGATTAAATTTTACAAGTAGTCTTTTTAACCTTTGCCAAAGAGTACCCAAAGCAGTGACCATCTGTATAGTCATCTGGACATCATGAATGTATAAGACAACCAAAAGGTCAATTAAATTTATCGAGAATTTTTTTTCTTCCTGGGCAAGATATCATAGAACAGACTTGATGTTATTTATTCAGGAGTCTCATTTTGAGAGGATTTGTTGACAGAAGTACTGTCTCATGAGGCTTGTAGAACGGAATGACAGAAATGCCACTGCTTTATATCTTCCGATTTCGCTGACCTACTATGTCACTTCTCTTTTTCCAAGGTTCATTAGGAAATAGTTGATACAACATGTGATTTGACAAATTAAAAATAAGTCAAATTGCAACAGTTACTGGTGATAATGTTTAGTTAAAATGTAAAAGCCAGCTTTTCTCCTTCATTCAAAATATGACCTAATAGTGTCCAAAAGTAAAAAGTATTTGAAAATTCTTTCCTCTCTTTCCACCCCTATCCATTTATGAGTTTTTAATGAGTTTTCAGTCAATATTCAGTTTTGCTTTTCCCTGCTGTTCTATTGTAACAACAGATATAGTGAATCCTACCCCAAAGAATTCTATTGATCATAGCTATCATATACATCTGCAGGAATGTTGATTACTTGCTCAAATATTAGCTAAGTAGACCAGACAAAGAAGAGAAATAAGATATTTTATCTTACTTTTCATCTTTTGTTGAACTACTGAAACATGGAGATGCTTACCCAAGCTCTCACTCTACTCTAAAGAAAAGTCATAAATTTTCAGTTATGCAGAAATATACAAAATCATGAACTTTTAGTAGCTGGCCAGTAGTGCACCCACAATCTGATTTTTTTTTTTTTTTCTGCTTTAAATCTTTTAATTTGAGACCTTGTTGGAACTAAAAGGAGATGTAAGCATCCTTAAAACTCAAATCTAACAAATATTTGATAGAGCATTCTGGTGTATTTTCCTGCAGTATGCCAGACTACAGACTTTTTGTCTGAGATTTTGTCTAGTTAATTTGTAGTTAATGTAACTGGCAAAATGGGTTATTTTGTTTTTTAATTCTCTACATACTTTGGGTGATAAGAAAGACATCGAGTTTGCATATGACACATAACTTGTGCATGCAAAAATGTGCAATGAAGTAAAGCACTTGAAATTGCAACCAAAACCAGATAGACTTGTTAGCTTTCTTCTTTATCATGGCAGGAAGAGTTTTCTTTCTTGAATGAGTCTATTTTTCTTGGATATTGAAACTACTGATTTATCATTTCCTCTGTTGTTTGTCTCTCTCTCTGTTGCTGTGTTGGGTAGAAATGAAAAGAGATCGCAACATGAAAATCTGAACTTTTGCTTCCAGTACATTGAACTACTAGTATGTTGAAACAGTTTGAAAACCCCCATACACATCTTATTGTCTCTAAAATGCTCTGCTTGACTTTTTTTTTCTCTTTTCCCTACCCCTACTGTGTGAGAGGAAGGGAAGATGCATTCTCTTATTTAGTTCCATAAATATCATGCAGGTGCCAGTGTTACAGCAGAGCAGGTACTCTAAACCAGAAACAAATACTTACATGCCTCAATTCCCAGAGTTATAAACATAATTTTGTGTGTGCAACACAGATTATAGTCACTTATGGTGAGGTAGTTTTTCTTAGTCTTTTCTCAGGCTCATTAATAATGAAAGTGAAATGCACATGGACTTTCAATTGTTACCTTCACATATATATCTTTTTTGGTACTTGTTTATTTGTTTGTTTGTTTGTTTGTAGGTAGGACCACTGGATCTGTCTTTCCCTGGATGCTTTCGGTCCCCTCCCTCCTTGAAGTTTCAGAGGCACAAAGGGTTTAGAGTCACTATGTTAGTCTTATATAAATGATTAATTCTAGAATAATGAATACTTTGTACAGTGTCTAGTTCTGATCTTACTTTAACGGCCTCAGTTTTATTTTTTCCCTATAAACTGGTTCAGTATAGCAGTCATGCCTCTAGGGGTCTAACTAGGGGTCATCTAATGACATGTGTCTAAACTATGTTTGCCATCTACATTTCAATTGCCTGAAAATTTTACTTATCCCAAAAAATCTTAAGAAAGATGCAACTTGGTGCAGAAGATGTTTCTTCCACTCATAATCTTCCTCATATCTTATTTGTGGAATTGAAATCACCTGCAGTCTGTCACTATTTCATTTCCATAGTTTCCATGCATTGGTTGTCTCCTCTAGAGCACTACCTGTAATCTCTGCCACAGAGATTTGCTAGCTGTCTTGTTCCAGTCCGTCTCTAACATCTGTCTTCTTTCTCTTATACATCTAATGATGTTGAAACCGCATGAATAATCTGAGTTAAAAACTGCAGCAAAAATTCAAGCTAACATATTACAGCAAATCCATTTCTGTGATAAGTGGCAAAAAAGTTGTATCTTTTATCACGTATTGCAATACTCTTGAATCCATCAGCACAGATAACCAAACACTGTTCACGGTATGGCCTGTCCGGAGACTAAGCCATGTGAGTTTCAAAGGGATCTGTGGTGAGGTGCCTAGTTTTTTCTGTTTTCTGCAGGATTTCCCAAGCTGACAGGTTATCTTCTGCAGGTGAATAACATAGACTTACAATATTCTGTTTTTAAAAAGGGCAATTATAGAAAGAGAATTCTTTGCATATGAAGTGGTGAAGGTCAGCTTTACAGAGCTCACTTATTTGTTAATTAAATCATAAGGGATGTGTTTAGAATATCTGATCTCCACAACAGAATAACTCAATAAATACATGTAGGTCATGTAGATAGGTAGCTAGATAGAGATCAATATATTTTGGGCTAGATATTTCCTTGTACTGAAATAAAAAACTTTTTTTTTTTTTAAACACTGTCCTTTAAAAAATATATACTTTTTGCTTGAAAATAATTAAAATCTCTGTTTCTGTCTGTGATTACTTCAGAATGAGGTTAACAAGACATTGCCAAGCTTCACTAACTGGGTTCAGCAGTCTGAAATTACATATTCATGTATTACAGCCGCTGTGGTTTAGCCCTGGCAGGCAGCTAAGTGCCATACAGCCACTCTCTCACTCTTCCCAAGTGGGATGGGGAGAGAATCAGAAAGGTAAAAGTGTGAGAACTCATAGGTTGAGATAAGGACAGTTTACTAGGTAAAGCAAAAGCCGTGCATGCAAGCAAAGCAAAACAAGTGATTCATTCACTACTTCCCATGGGCAGGCAGGTGTTCAGCCACTGCCAGGAAGGCAGGGCTCGTCACGTGTAACGGTTTCTTGGGAAGACAAATGCCATCACTCCCAACATCCCCCCTTCCTCCTCCTTTCCCCCAGCTGTTATTGCTGAGCATGATGCCATGTGGTGTGGGACATCCTTTTGGTCAGTCTGGGTCACCTGTCCTGGCTGTGTCCCCCCCAGCTCCTCGTGCACCTCCAGCCTCCTCGCTGGCAGGGCAGCACGAGAAGCAAAAAAGTCCTTGGCTGTGTGAGCACTGCTCTACAACAACCAAACACATCACCACTAATTTCATCAAAAATCCAAAACACAGCATTGTGTGAGCCTCTACGAAGAAAATTAACTATGGACCCAGCCAAAACCATGACAACGGCTGTTGCGTGGACCAGCTAGAAAACCTGTTAAATCATACACAGGTTCTTCAATTAATTGTGAAGAAATGAAAGTGCAATGTACAGAAGAGCTTTAGAGATACTTGAGATAACTTTTTTTTTTTTTTTTTACATAGATATATGCAGAGGAACCTTAATATATGAATATCTTCCTTCCCAATGGAAAAAGAGAGACATGATCATTTCCATGATAGCTACCAACACTCACTGGGGATCCTGCAAAACATAGAAAAAGGAGACTGTGAAGTCTGTAGGGGACATTGTCCCCTATTGCTAAATAAATCAGTAAAAAGAACCTACAAAAAGCAAGGAGCATGCACACCTAGCAAACCTGGCTTTCTAGCTGTCCTTGTGCAGTCAGAAAAGGATGAGCATTAGTATGCATTAGTCTTTTTCAGACCTTGCAAAATGAGCTATATAATGCAAACGCATCTTTGGTCTACACAATTTCTTTTGTTGATTCCCTATACTTTTCCCTCCCTCTTTATTCCCTATAATCCCTAGGAACAAAGGACTCTCAAAAGCTTCTGTATCCAAAGAAAATTCTTGACTGCTCGATTTTAACAATGTCGTATGTGTAGGCAGCAAGGAATCAGTCTCAATAAGAGGCATAGTCTAGTACAAACTGTCAGTAGGTATAGCACTGGTAGCTACCTCAATGAGGAAGTGCTTCTGGTGGTCAAAATTAGTCAAAGATTTTCCTTGTCAAGGAATTAATGAGGAGAATCGTTGAACTTCCAGGGCTCAAGTGGAATTTTGTAGTAAGCCCTAAATGATGATAGTCCACAAGCTGGATCTAAGAACAGGTCAAGAAAGAAGAAGTTGATCAGTGTTTGAGAAGAGCATGCATCACCATGCCAAAGAGAGAATAGAGGCAGTAGGCCTGAATTTACTGAACTGATTAGTTCTTTTCAAATTCGTTTTATTGAAATAGGCACTTGGAAGCAATGAGCACTGATCTGTAACTTCTGTTACAAGGAGAGGTTTTCGTTCACTCAAAGAGTTGGTGTAAGTCCTGTTTCTTCAGTCTTGCCCTCAGAAGGAAGCACTCTCTCATAATTGCTTTTTTGTTCCTTTCTTCTTTTTGTATTTTTATTGTTCACTGTTGTCAGTGTTTCTTTGGTGCTTTCCAGCCTCTACTTCTTTTCCTAAGTATGAGCAAATGAATGTACAAGTGTCATTATAGAAGAAATTGATTTTAAAACTGCACCAAACTCCTGCTAAGTGTGATTTTAGTCATATTTTAAGAATGATTTTATATTTTGCAGTAATATTCTAGGTATTGGTTTTAGGATTATTATTTTTTGAATTATTGGACTGAAAGTGATCACATTCTGTTACTTTTGCTATAATTTTCGCTTTTAATTATTTCTTTACCATAGGGATATTTCCAGTGCTTATTATGTTATATGGCATACCTTCATCATTATTCTTTTTCCAAAGGAATTTATTTGACATTCTAGTCAATGCAATACAGTTTCCATTCTTGTATCATTATAATTTTTGTTGTTTCTCTATTGATTTCCTTGTTAACATGTGGCATTAAACATCTATTTGAGGAATATAAATTACCCAGGTTTCTTGTAGATTCTTGTAGAGACAAAAATATGTATCTCCACAGGATGACTCAGGAAAGGTCCTGAGAAAGTCCACTTTCTGGTGGTGGTGAACATTTTAATCATAGTATGATTAACTTTCTAAGTTAAGTTCTGTATATATCGATCTTTCTTAATAAATACTGTATTAAGAAATAAAAATCAAATGTATTTTCTAATTCCTTGATAAATGCATAGTTGGTGGAAAGTGTACTTTTTGTAGTGAAGTCTGAGAGGAAACATGCACTTTTGATTCAAATTTTAGTGCAAAGTCATGCAGGCTTTTGAGCTGTGCAGAGCTGAAAAGCCAAAGTATCTTTTCTGAGAACACATCTTGAAAACATGGTATAATTTCTTAATTTCAAGATTTCAAAAGCTGGCAAATTATTGAGAACAGAACAGAAACTAGAACAAATAATGAAGAATATTGAACAAATGCTATGGGGCTGTCCAGTGTTCCGCATAATGTTTCTGAATCCTTCACAAATATTTCTTTTCGAAAATGAACACTACCATAATGCAGCTCATTTTAGTCAAATAAAAATCTATTTTTTTCTTTCTTCTATAACTGTATGTTTTCCATTACATTAAAGAGATGTAAATGAAGACCACATAGTATAGATCAGTTTAGACAAAATGTTCAGTGTAACAGAATCAGCATGGAAATATTTGAAACAAAAGTTGACAGATTGTTCCTCAAAGTTATACTCATTGTTACAATAGAATTAGAAAATCTGTTTTATTCTTTGCACATTCTTACCCTATCTTTACAACTGTAGTACCTTATATCTTCCAGTGATGCAAAAATCAATATGACTGATCTCTCTTATCTCTACTTCAGTTTCTCTTTTGTTCCATTCTTGGTGGTATTATAGTATTTAACTTTTTGCATGTGTTTTGCATGTGTTAATGTCTGTGCTGTTATTGTCTGTGTTATTATTATGTGCTAATACAAGAGAAAGCAAAGTTTCAAAAATAAGTTACTTTTTTAAAGACAGATGTGTCAAAGTAAGTAGGATTTGGGACAAGAAGGAAATGCATTGCTTGCAAGGGACAAGAGCATAAAGATCAGATTTAGAATACTGTTGTGGGTAAATGCTTGATGGTTAAAGTAAGATGAAAGTAAATGAAAAAAGAAATAATGGACAATTCTACACTAGATGAACTTCAAGTTTTCTGCTAGTCTTGTTTTTCTGTGGTATCTATATTTTAATGGCAAGGAGGACATAAGTACCTGCAAATAGAAGAGGTTATGGAAGAAATCTCAGAAATTTAGCTTTGACTGTGTTCAGCTAAAGCCAACCTGAGACAAGCTGAGAGGACATACTACTTTGACAGGGTGAAATACAGGACAGAAGAGAATATTTTGATGATAAATATGTGGGAGACATGTATTGAAATCATATTTTGAAAATTCTATATAATATGGAAGACATCTAAGGCAGGAAAGTGGACATATCAGTGTTTGACAAGTGAAGAGATCAGGGTATTAACCCAGCATCACTAGGTATGTCTGTGACAGAGCTTTGTTTAGAATGTGTTGTTTTTGATTTTTTAGTGTTGTATATAACTGTGTGTCATCTCATGGTACATGCACATGTTTTGGTAATGTATTTTTATTATATTCAAACATAAAGGTATATTTAAATGTGATGTAGCAATACATAAACCTTTGGCAAATGCAAAGTAGTAGCCTATTCTCAGATTGCCCTATTTTATTTATTTATTTATTTATTTATTTATTTATTAAGATTGAACAAGTCTAAGTGGTGATCCTCCCAGTGAAGTAACATTCTTTATGCACATATGGCATTGAACCAACACTCCCTCCCAAAAACTGTCTTTATGATAACTCTACCTTCTACATACCTTCCCAGACACATAACAGGCTTATTCTGACATTAATCTTTCTCTCCAATGTTTTCATAATTGACTTGGATGTAGGACTAGAAGATATATTGAGTAACTTTGCATATGATATTAAATTGGGAGGAGCTGCTAACTCTGTCGAGGATAAAGAGGCCTTGCAGAGAGACCTTGACAAATTAAAGAGCTGGGCAGCACCAACAACCCGAAGTTTAACAAGAGCAAGTGATGGGTTCTGCACCTGGGAAGGGGCAACCCTGGCTATACATATGGAATGGGGGGCAAGAGGCTGGAGAGCTTCCCCACAGAAAAGAATCTGGAGGTTCTGGTCGACAGCAAGTTGAACACAAGCCAGCAGCATGCCCTGGCAGCCAGGAGGGCCAGCCGTGCCCTGGGTGCATCAGGCACAGCACTGCTGGCCTGTCGAGGGAAGAAATTGTCCCGCTCTGCTCTGCACTGGTGCAGCCTCACCTCAAGTACTGTGAACATTTTTGGATGCCACAATATAAGAAAGTCATAAAACTATTAGGGAGAGTCCAAAGGAGGGCTACAAAGATGGTGAAGGGTCTAGAGGGCAAGATGTAGGAGGAGCAGCTGAAGTCACTTGGATCGTTCAGCCTAGAGAAGAGGAGATTGAGGGGAGGCCTTATGGCTGCCTGCAGCTTCCTCACAAGGGGAGCCAAGAGGCAGGCGCTGATCTCTTCTCTCTGGTGACAGCTACAGGACCCGAGGGAACGGCATGAAGCTGCGTCAGGGGAGATTCAGGCTGGATATTAGGAAAAGGTTCTTCACTGAGGGTGGTCGGGCACTGGAACAGGTTCCCCAGGGCAGTGGTCACAGCACCGAGCCTGCTGGAGTTCAAGAAGCATTTGGACAGTGGCCTCAGACATATGGTCTGATTTTTGGGTGGTCCTGTACAGAGCAAGGAGTTGGACTGGACGATCCTTGTGGGTCCCTTCCAACTCAGGATATTCTATGATTCTATGGTTAGTTTCTATTAAGTAACTGAATCATTGGGTCTTTTTAATAGCTCCTTCCCACTTCGCAGATAAAAGGTTCACTTCAGTGTAACAGAGTAACTGCACATATTATATAAGAAAAGGGTTCAGTAGTGTTGTGAAGGATCGAGTATGGAATAATTACAGAAGATCTAGGTTTGAAATATCCACTTATTAACTTATAAACAGAGTCAGTTTCTCTTCCTTTAATTCTGGATTCTAGATTTGCAGAAGTACAAAGTCAGTGCTTCAGAATGCTGTGATCTTACTTACGGTTAAGAAATTGAGGTTTTCTTTCACTTTTACATTTTCATGTTAATATTATTTATTTGAATATATGATTTTGTGAATGGCTAGCATGTAATAATGCTTCCCAATTGCAATTCCTAATGAAACTGAATGAATTCCCAATGCTTTTTGATAACTGTAGTTTTGAGAAACTGTGCTGAAATAAAGAAATCAAACCAGGCACTTCAATGAACCTGTAGCATGCAAAACCCTTGGTCAAGTCTTCAGGTGGGTTAAATCAGGAAATGTTATTAATTAGTGTTCTGTTAATTAATATCAGTTTCTAGCAGGAATTTTTATATTTGTTCATCCACTTGAACTTGACAAAAAAGCTCAAAAATTCCATATTCTTGATATATGGCCTCTGGTCTAATTCTGAAGCTCATCTCAGTCTCTCATCAGTCATTATCAATCACAATATGCCAATCTATTCCTGGTTAGAAGTCAAAACTTCGATTTCATGAAAAATGATGGGCTTTTTTCATTCATTTTTTTTTTCCAAATGAAAACAAACCTTGTTTTTGTTTCTGTTTTGTTTTGTTTTGTTTTCCTAAACTGAATAAAAAATTACTTATCCTTGCCTGGACTCAGAAAAATGGGCATCTTAAATGGTGGTATCCACATTCATCTTATCGGCCTCTGTGTTTTAACCTCAAAGGTATTGGCTGTTCTGAAGTAGGTATTGCTGTCTAGCATAAAAGTACAGCAATGTGACAGCATAAACCACATGTGCAACAAGTTAAAATCTCAGTTAATATAAAAGCTAACCTTTAACCTAAAAGATTTTATATATGCAGGCAACTTGCTTTTATCAGCAATCTTTATTTTAAAGTTTACACTCAAGATATGTATAACACTTCATTCTTTTGTGTTACACAAAACGCACTTTTTGTCTGTGGCTGCCTCAAATATTTAAAGACCTAAAGAAGCAAACAACTGAACAAAATAAAAATTAAAAAAAAAAAAAAAAAAAGATGAAAGGACTTGATAGATCTAAGGGGTTTCATATTCATGTTTTGCCCTATTTTGATTCAGTTTATAGAACCAAATTGAATTTGAATATGATTAAGCACATGTAGGCTGTTGATTTCAGTGTTGTTTTTCATATTTTTAAGTATAAGGTTATTCTATATTTCCACAGAACTTTTGTAGGTGTCAGTGGATGAATGTGCACATGAAAGTTATGTATCCCTATTTGGAAAATGATTGTGAAATACTGTATGTATTGAAATGTTATAGTTTACATTATTCATTGATCTTTATGGAAAAATACCATTGCTGAGAACAAAGTAATATAATAAATCAAGTAATAACAATAAAATTAACGTAAAATTGCATTCAGAAATTAAAGTGAAGCATTAACATTTTGTATATATGAAATCCATTTAGTAACAAAAATATATTGTATTATGTGGTAACAATAAGATCTTTCAAAAGTCATTGTTCCCCATGAGAAGTCTAAAAATTTATTAGTGCTGTAGCTGCTCTTTAGAAGTGTAAAATTTTTTCCCTTTTAAAGAAGAATTTAAACAAAATAATGAGAAGGCTTTTCAGAGGTATTCATGAGGCAGTGCTGAACAGTTAATTGCTGCTGATATTTTTCTAAGAGTTGGAAGCTTAACTTTGAGAATTTTTATTCCTTAGATGTAAAACTTTCTCTTATAACTTAATATTCTGCCAGGGAACCCCTACCAAATTTTATTTTGCATTGACAATATCTTTGCATTGTGCAATACCCTATCAATGTAACTCCAATTTGTTAAAGTCATGGAGAGGTGGGGTAATTTAAAAAAATTGGCACAGACAGGAAAGATGATAATGAATAATGGATAACAGCTTGGCTGGAGGCTCAGAGCAGGCATAATCTAAGTGGAAGATCTTGAGAGAAATGTAGGCAAACCGAAAAACAAAAGCACAAACTGAAAAGCAAAAGCATTAATGGAAATAAACTCCTACCAGAAAAGAAAATCTGTGATTACTGGCTCCTTTTCTCAGTTATATATGTCCTTTATAAAACTATATTTTTGATGAAATGGAGTACAAAGTTGCACATTAATAAATTCAGAAACAGGTATAATTATGATTAAGCATTATATAACATGGTACAGAATCTGTGATTGGAAAAGAGCAAGAAAACAAATGACCAAAATCACTTTCTCATCTATAAAAATGTAAACCAGTTTAGGAAAGGTAATCTATAAGAGAAGACAAGGGACTAACAGAGATGAGAACCCCTTTGACAGTGTTTCTGAAATGGGTTTCCATTACAGCAGGAGTTTTACAATGGAATAAAAAAGAACGCTAATTGTATTTTACAAATGAGATCATTACTTTTAATCTTTGGACTTTTATCATAATTTTTGTTACTCATAAATTGCACTAATGTGTATGCTAATCTTCCAGTGTTTTGATCTATGTATCTTTGAATTTACGATGTCAGATACTTTCATGGCAGTGGGTATCTTTATGACATCTTCTAGGTGACACACAGTCTGCAAATCCTGCTGATAGGGTACTGGCTGAAAAAAAAGAACTTTTATCACCAATTCCAAATACAAAATATAATCTGAAACATACAGCAAACTTTGAAAATTTTTTCTTATTAGCTGTTTTCTTTTTCCTGTTGTGCAAATTTGTCCCTAAGAAAATATATTAGACATTTATTGGTAGAAAAAGAAAGAACCATTTTTCATTTCAAAAGTAGGTAAAGGTGATGCTCTGAAGGGATTCATGATTGCTACACTGGCCAAAAATAAATAAATAAGTAAATAAATAAATAAATAAGAAGTTTTATAACCAGGTCACTATAACCAGCAGATTCTACCTGTACATTCTTCTTGGTTTCCTTTCACATTCCTCCTGCCAATACTAAAATTACCTCTCCTTCATTAGTCAGGACTGTTCGTGCCTCATAAACTTACATACTTTTTTTATTAAATATTCATATTGTATGAAATGCTTTCTTTGAACCTATTCATCAAATCATGTATTTCATCGTGTTAAATTCTCTGCCAAAAATTTTTGTCAGTGAATTTTCCATACCGCTCACAGATGATAAGAAAAAATAGAAGTTTACTGAACCTTATTTCATTTAACTTTTCCATCTCCTTTTTAGCTGTCTATGACCACTTTGAAAAGTCTTACCTGCTTGAGCAGGGGGTTTGGGCCAGATGACCTCCAGAGGTCCCTTCCAACTTAACCTTTCTGTGATTCTGTGATTCTTACATTACTTTGATGAATTGGGTCTGTGACACATCTACGTCTTCATTTGGGATAAAGGCATACATTCTATTATTTTATATATGATAGAACCAAACTAATTGAAAGAATTTAGCTCTGTATTATGTTTTTGCACATATTTATGATTATGTAGTGAAATGGAAAAAACTCCTACACAATCTATTCATGTATATAGAAAAAGTGTATTAACATAACTATCCAAAACAGTGAGGAATCTTATTCAACACAGGACTTTAAAATGTAAAATTGAAAGGCAGGAGATGGACGGACAGGCATGGAAATACAAAGAAATGACATAATATGGCTCAGCATAACATGCTATCTCCATGTTCCATTTTTATGCTGTCTTCTGGATGGGAAATTACACTCCAGTATTTGCTTCAACAAACAGTATGTTTCCATTTAAAAAGTAACGATGGGGTTTTTTTTGGAAAATCTCTGATAATTTTGGAGCATGGCTTCTGAACTGCTTGAGAAACACTACGAATATTGATCAGTTGGAAGTGCCAATGTGAGCCTTACAGTGAAATAAATTATAAAAAATACATTGGGTTCAAAAGTTTATAAGTAGAATAACAAAAGTGCTAATGAAAAAAGCAATAGAGTACGTAGCAATTGAGCAATCGTAGTAACATCAGGATTTCTGCTTTTCTGCTATGTTTGGTAGATATTGACCATGGGATGGGAGGGGACAGGACACAGGCATGAAAACAGACACACGTGTACACGCATGCAAAAAGTATGATCAGATATGCCTCATTTAATAAGAAAACCATGCTACGGAACTCAGCCCAGGACATGTGATGTTCATAGTCAAAGCTAGTTTATGACTTGCTACAGGGCAGCAGAGAAATAGTCTGTGGCCAGTCAAAACTTACACTGAAGCTCCTCTGCAGTAGTTCTTTCCTTCTGAATGAATCTAAGTATTTTAAATAAAAATCAGATTTTTTTTTTTTTGGTATTTAGGCACAGATTGTTGCAATTGCTCATTTAATCAATTTTAAAGCATAGAGACAGCCCTATAACTCATCATCCAAAGACAGCAGAAGTGATGAGTATCAGAGATGTTTGATGTCAATGAGTATTCATTACACTGCTTTAATTTCACTTAGACTTTATGAACCCAAATTTTCTTGTATCGTGTTTAACTTGATTCCAGATTCTACTCTTTGTAAATCCTCACTTTTTCCTGTTCATAGAACCCCATCTCAAAATCTTCCACTCAGGTAAAGGTGAATGTTTCAACAGTTAGAAGAAACAGATTTAATCTTTCATCTTTTAATATTTCTGCTTAAAACACAAGCATGGCTTTGTAAGTAAATGAGCCAAATGATTATGGGTAATTAACTGGTTGGATATCTGCAAGTAATTGTTCAGTACTCATAAGCATTTTTAGTAAGATTATATTATCATTAAACCACATTTATAGTGTATTAAAAGTCTTAGTGCAATGTCTTAGCCAAGCACATTTTTCAACACTTACTAGGATCGTGCTCTCATGGAGAGAAAATAGTGGATGCCAAGAGGCTCTTTAATTTGCTAAGAGTGGTGTAATGAGAGCCAGTATAAGAAGTTAAATCCAGAGTAATTCAAGTCAGAAATAAGGTGTCAGTTTTTAATAATTGATCAGATATTGGAAGTGATTAGCTCTTCACCTCCTGAAGTTGCCAAGGGAATATCTTTCTGAAAGTCTTGCTTTGTAACAATAGAAGCTCTTGCATTCACTGCAAGAGTAACTGGGTTAAATAATATTGCCCATGCTATAGAAGAGTTCACATTTTGTAATTTAGTGGTCCTTACTGGTCTTAAGATGAAACCTTCTGCAAAACTAGACAATTTAAAAAATTTTGAACTGCACAATAATACAGTGGCAGAATGTCTGTAGGTGTGATAAATAACAACTACCCATTTAATGTATTAGAAAAAGAGATTTTCATTTTTATACTCTATTTTACCTACATATATTCCTCATCAGTGTTTGTGCTGCATAGGGGATACTTATATTCTTTATTACATGTTTTTGGCTCCTACAAGTGCATTGATGTCATTTCAGTTAGTAGAATCATAATGCTGGGGGCTGTGGAAACACAATGCCTCAGTCTGTGATTAATGCAAATGCTATTTAGGATTTTTTTTTTTTTTTTTCAATTTGGTCTCTAGGACTGTCAAATCTCTCACTACATTCATTTCAAAAGCCTTCTAAAAGTTCCATTAAAGATATTTTTGGGGCAGTAATGGCATTAATCATAGTCAAAATTCATTTATGCAGTTCACAGAGATCTGACAGTTCAGAGATGTATTAGGGATAAAGCAAACACTACTTTTACACACTTTATTTTTCATAGAATCATAGAATGATTTGGGTTTGAAAGGAACTTAAAGATCATCTTGTTCCAACCCCTCTTCCATGGGCAGTGATACCTTCCACTAGATCAGGTTGCCCAAAGTACCATGCGACCTGCCCTTGAACACTTCCAGGCATGGGGCATCTGCAACTTCTCTGGGCAACCTGTTCCAGTGTCCCACCGCCCTCATAGTAAATCATTTCTTCCTAATGTTTAATCTAATTCTGCTCTTTTTTAGTTTAAAACCATTACCCCTTCTCTTGTCACTACACTCACGGACAAAGAGTCCCTTCCTGTCTTTTGTGTAGGCCCCCTTTAGACACTGGAAGGCCACTGTAAGGTCTGCCCAGAGCTTTCTCTTCTCCAGGCTAAATAACCCCAACTCTCTCAGCCCATCTTCATAGGAGAGGTGCTATAGCCCTCTGATCATTTTTATGGCCCTCCTCTGGACCTGCTCTAATAGTTCTTATGCTGCAGGCCACAGAGCTGAACACAGTACTCTAGGTGGGGGTTCACAAGAGCAGAGTAGAGGAAGAGAATCATAGAATCATAGCATATCCTGAGTTGGAAGGGACCCACAAGGATCGTCCAGTCCAACTCCTTGCTCTGTACAGGACCACCCAAAAATCAGACCATATGTCTGAGGCCACTGTCCAAATGCTTCTTGAACTCCAGCAGGCTCGGTGCTGTGACCACTGCCCTGGGGAACCTGTTCCAGTGCCCGACCACCCTCAGTGAAGAACCTTTTCCTAATATCCAGCCTGAATCTCCCCTGACGCAGCTTCATGCCGTTCCCTCGGGTCCTGTAGCTGTCACCAGAGAGAAGAGATCAGCGCCTGCCTCTTGGCTCCCCTTGTGAGGAAGCTGCAGGCAGCCATAAGGCCTCCCCTCAATCTCCTCTTCTCTAGGCTGAACGATCCAAGTGACTTCAGCTGCTCCTCCTACATCTTGCCCTCTAGACCCTTCACCATCTTTGTAGCCCTCCTTTGGACTCTCCCTAATAGTTTTATGACTTCCTTACATTGTGGCATCCAAAAATGTTCACAGTACTTGAGATGAGGTTGCACCAGCACAGGGTAGAGTGGGACAATCACTTCCTTGGACTGGCTAGTTATACTTCCATTGTTGCAGCCCAGGATTACGATTGACTTTCACGGCTGCAAACGCATGTTGTCAGCTCATGTCAAGCTTTTCATCCACCAGTACCCCCAAGACCTTCTCTGCAGGGATGGTCTTTATCTACTTATTGTCCAGCCTGTATTCATGTTTTGGATTGCCCTGCCCCAGGTGTAGGACTTTGCACCTGGCTTTGTTGAACTGCATCTTGTTCACACAGGCCCACCTCTCAAGCCTGTCAAGGTCCCTCTGGATGACATCCCTTCTCTCCAGCATGTCAACTACACATCTCAGCTTGGTGTCATCTGCAAACTTGCTGAGGGTGCACTCAATCACACTGTCCATGTCACCAACAAAGATCTTAAATAATACCAGTACCAATACAGACCCCTGAGGAACGCCACTCGTCACCAGTTTCCACTTGGACATCGAGCTGTTGACCACAACTCTTTGAGTGCGACCATCTGGCCAATTCCTTATACACCAAGAGGTCCATCCATCAAATCCATGTCTCTCCAATTTGGAGACAAGGATGTCGTGTGGGAATGTGCTTATGCTGTCTTTATATTTATGCACTTTTTATACCTATATTTTTTATACTATATTGGTGATTATAGTGTGAGTGATAGTAAGAAAATGTAATGAAGAAACTTACATCATTATTACTTACATCAATGGAGAAATTACACCATTCATACTACTTAAAGGTAGAAAGGGTTACAGAAAATACCTTACTACACTCTTGACTTTGCTAAGCTGTCAGGAAGTTTTAACAATTGCAAGATTACCAGTCTGAGCAGCAGTTAAACACATTCATAAGCAGAGAGAAACCTATTCTCTCACCACAGGATAGAAATTAGATGTGTGTGGTTTGTGTGTGCATAGCCTTCAAAGAAATGAATCTAATCAGAACAAGCCAGCTGTAATTAACTAAAGACTGTAGTGAAAGGATCTAGTTCTATGGAATAAGTGAATGGTTCCTGGTTAGGTTAATTGCTAAAGTAATATGATCAGCAATTCTGACAGAGTACATTCCCAAAACATAGAAGTCCCGTTTGCTTTAGTGAATACATGTTGACTGAGTAAGGTGGGCTTATGCTGAGAATGACAGTGCCTTTTATTGGTAAGCTTTTACCATCTGTACTAATGGTTTATTCATACTACGGAAAAGGCAGGTGAAACTTCAGAATGGAGATAAATAGCAATGGATATGTGCTGAATTGGGCTGTGATTGTGCAAATGAGTTCAATGTTAACACTAATGTTCAGGCAATTGCTATCATTCAAATGACATCTTCACACGCTATTATATGGTCTTGAAGTGCAAAAAGTTGAAGATATAATGCAGAAGATCTTTTTTTAGGTGAGTGATGATTTCCACACTGTGTTCAGATATTCATCCCTTATTATGAATAATAGCATAAAAATATTTATATATATTTTGGCCTTTCATACATAGCAAATTTTAAGGAAAAATTCTGATGAAAGATCTCTTCATCAAAGATTCCTGGAAGCTGTGAAGATTTGTCTTATTTCTAAGCCTGTATTATTGAGTTATTTTCCTATACGTTACTGGGCTAGATTGAATTTTGGTCTCATTCTGCATAGCTGTTTCTTTGGGGGAACTAAAAGTCCAAAAATCAAGAACCTGGAATTTTTACATGAAGTTCAACACAACCAGCTTCCTGAATTTTATTTGATTACCATTCTATTCTCAAGTTACCTGTAAAAGGAGAGACCATCATATCATTAATTAATGTACTGCATCAATCACTTTTATCTTTACTAATGAATAATAGTAAAGAATTAATTGAATGCAGTGGAACATGTAAAGAATCATGGAAGCTGGAAAAATGATGGAGTCAACTGTCATTGCATACATGTAACAAAGGTTCCAACATAAAAATAATACAAATAGAGAAGTGCAAAAAACAATTGTCAGTAACTATTCGGTAAATGTAATTGTACATTCTGAGAGTCAGAAACTTTCAACAGTTATTTGCTATCTCCGATTATAATGTGTAATAGGTTATATCTATTTTTGATATAAGGAAATCAAAATCAAACAGAAGATGACATGTTACCTATACTTTGTCACACATGACAAGTTATTAGATTAAGCAGTTCTGTTTAAAAGCTCTAGGAGTGAGGGCATACTTTAAAATAATGGTTTTGTAAGTTCATGCTTTTTGCTTAGCATTTGTGGGAGCTAAAAATATGAACTGACATAGCTGACAAATGGTGTCTTTTTAAGTTGTGATAAACTGGTTGTCCCATGAGCTTTAGGTTCAGAGTTCTTTGTATAGGTAACATGAGGTAGAATTCAGCTCCATGTCTTCACTTATGTTTAGCATATATGTTACAATCAAAACCTTGTTACAGGTGAAAAAAGAATTCTCCTTGTATATGCAGATAAGAATTTATTGGAAATCTATCTGAAGTATTAATGATCCAATCATAACACAGTAAGTTATCATTATTTGTTCCCTTACAATAATAAACTCTGGAAATTAGTAATATCAATAAGACTGATATATGAAAACTTCCCAGTACCTATACCCTTTCTCTAGTATAATCCTTCCAGTTCATCCTTCCAGTTTTTCTTTGGATTCAAAGTTTGACAGTTTCAGTCTTTCTCAAAAAGGAACTTAAAGCAGCTCATCAGCTTCTTCAGTTTCCATATAAAGCAGCTCAACACTGATGAGAACTTCTTTCTACCCAGTGTTGATTCCACTTAGATTTTTTTTAATGTTCTTCCAATGTAGATTGCTTTGCTTGATCTTCCTTCATTTGTTCTCATCTTAAGTTTGCCTGTTTTCACCCACTACCTATTAAAAACATAACGGGTTGCCCCAGCCCTGATCAACATCAATGTACTTACATTTCTTTGGGCTAATGTTTGTTGCTCATTGACTACATGGGTTTGTTATAAGTTTACTGTATGTGATCTTCACAGAATTAAACAAATCAGGCAATAATAACTTGACTACTAGAAAATTGTTGTCATGGCTAAAACAAGATGAAATCAGCTCAGGCCAAAAACAAACATAGGTCAAGGCAACTCTAGACTGTGAAGTCAAGCACAAAATCTGTAAGCTATTACTGCTTGCAATGGAAATTGTATTTAATGGGATACAGATGGCTTGCTAACAAATAATCAACCATTTTGAACCCATTACAAAAGCAATGGTGATTAAAACAGTATTAGCTTTCTCTGAGATTTTCTGGTGTAGATCCTCACCTATTACTATTATCCAGTATTTCAGAATATGTTTATAAACACATAGCTGATACATTTGTAAAATACCTTTCAGTTTTGTTCCTAGTATCTGCATTGTTCGGAACGCCATGTTCAAGTTCACTAGAATTAATAAGTATTTTGTTTCTTAGGTTTTTGATTGATTGACGCATGACTATTGTCATATAGTTGTCTATATACTTGTCTATATAGTTTTACTCCTCTTCCCAGGAAAATACAAATGTTTCAACGAAACAGCATCTTTAACTTCCCAGTAGGGATGGATTATTCCACAATGGAAAATATTTAATGCTTGGAAAGATGACCTCCCTAATACTTATTGTGCATTTTCCTTTTCTTAATGTCATCTTTTCCTCTTACTTTTAGCTTCTTCTATTACATACCAAACAAGTTACTTACTCCTGAACACTTATGAGCCTTGAGTATTTTCCAGTTATAACTATTACCTCTGCCCTGTAAATTGGTTATAACTTAGCCAAAGTATTTAAAGCACCTAACTTCTAATTAATCTGTCACGTGCTGTAATTTATGAGTGACCAGAAGCAGTGAAAGAAGAATCAAAATTCATGTATTTTCAAATGCTTTCCCTCTAGACTTGTTCCTTAGTCCTTAATAATTTTTTTTCTGTGCTTGTCAGAACTCCTTCTACTTTATCACTTCTTTCTTGCTTCTGAAATGACATCTGCATTTCTGACTAGAAATCCACATCTAACTTGTTCTTCTTTGTCATAAATAACAGAATGATGTTACGGGCAGAGAGACTAATGTTTGTGGGTAATGAGAAAACTGGGTTAAAGAAGAAGGGTGAAAGCTGGTGGGAAAAGATGGAAGCACCTGACTTGCAAAGTTAGGTATTGTCCAGAAGACAGACAGCTGGCTAACAGAAAAGGAAAGATGGCTAGCATCAAAGCTGTAAGACTTAACCATTTACATTGAAAAATGTGTAGGGTAATAGGGATTAAAAAGAGGGAAGTTAACTTTGGTTTTAAACTGGAGACAGAAAAAAATTCTGTCAAGGAAGGTCAGAACGTAATCTTTGTGTTCCTATTCATGTTGTCTAACACAGAAAAGAGGAAAATGAAAGTTAGAGTAGTGTTTATTTCCATTTTCTTTTCCACCAACTATAAATTCTAACTGTCTAAATTTCTAGTCCAAGAATTCATAGTTAGTGACAAGAAGTGGCAGAGCATCATGCCACACTTGGCACGAATGTCAATAGGCTTTCCTTTAGTCAGGGATGATTTCCAATTAGCACAGTACTTGCACTGGAAGTGTCCAAGCGACCAAAATGGAGCCTGGGAGGAGAATCCAAGGGCTGCAGCAGGAGAGAATGGAGGAGAGTGCACTGCTGTTTAGACCAGCACTGCTGTTGAAGAAGTTGTTCATCAAACACTGTCCTTACTGGACTGGATAATGCTCAGTATGTTGAAGGCCTGATTGCTATTTCACCCTTTAGGTACATAAGACAATAATATTACATCTTAAGAGGCATAACAGAAAGAGAGAGGAAAGAGAAGACCTTGAATTGACGGTCACATGTAGCAAAGAGACATAAATTCCACTAAAAGATAATTGATTCATCAGGGACCTTTAAGTGCCAGATAAAGTAGCTGGCGGGAAAACTTGCTGCTGCTTTTTTCAGGTGCACCTGAAAGGAACAGAGTGAAAGATGCATTCTTATAATTTGTCCTTTCATTAGGCAAAATAGTTTTTTCATTAAAATTAAGATATGTTGAACCAAGTATCTCAGTGGTATCTCAAATCTATGTAGATAAAATAAAGACAAACTAGTGTTTATAACACATAGGACTCTGAGTTCCAGTTAATGAATATGGCTTATTAAACACTGCAAACACCAGAATAACCTAAGCAGTCATCAACCATACAGCTGTATTCCCATACCTTATCAGCATAATAAAAAAGTGGCATAATAAAAAGTAGACAAAACAAAACCAACTTCAACATGGAGTTTAAGGTATATTAAGGCTGCTTGTGAACATGAGCTCTTGACCAGAACATGAGTGCTGCAAATATGAAGGCTCTCTGTCAGCACGTTCCAGTGTTGGTCCCATGGAGTGAAACCAACACTGCTGTTGTGATGAGAGCACTGGAAGGCTTGCAGGCACTTTCCTCTGCTGATTGCAATCTGCATGGTGGGACTGACAAGACTATACAACGTGTCTTCCTCTGTCCTTCTAAGCAGAAGGTGCTGCTGTCAGTATTGCAGTGTCTGCAGAAGATAAGGGGAAATGCATCTTCTTAGAGGTTTTCTGCTTTCCTTAAGGGATGCAGAATAGAATCAGTAAGAGGGAACTAGTAACGTTACATTTCTGTCCACTATAGCACTGATATGAATGTGTGGCTGTCTGTCTACTTATCTATCTATCTGTCTGTCTGTCTGTATATTTTTGTAAAAAGAGAGAAAACTCAATTGCACAAAGCCTGTTTCTGAGATGGAAGGATTTTGTCTCTTGGAAAGAAAGCTAGTAAAATTCTGGGCTTTTTCTTCTGCTTCTGCTCTTATACTTCTTTTGCTGCAGAATTTTTCTTGTGTCATAGCAGGCCTTCAGCAAATATAATTATTTTCCAGTATTTTTATAGCACAGTTTATACTTCTCTTTTAAATTCTGACAATTTCTAAATTAAAGCATTATATGTATTAATCATTAAAATATTAGCAAACTATTTACAAGCCTTTAAAAAGTGTAATTAGTCATAGTATAAGGGAAATGAAGATGGATGAAAACATTAGCTGTGAAAAGAACAAAGGAACTGAGTGATAAACCAAGAGGCAGGGGTGTTTCCATTGTCTAATTCCTCTTAAAACTATTATCATAAAGAAATAAACATTAAATTCCAAATAAAAATAAATTCTAGAGGGTATTTCTATTTTCTTATGAGTACTTTGATACACCTGACCCATGGGATAATTTCTTTCCAAGCACTTTCCAGCAACTAAACATAATGAAAAGCTCAGACCTTACCAGGCTCTGTAAAACCTTTCATTATTTACAAAAGGTACAAAACCATAGTTGAAATTTCCCAATGAGTAGGAGTAAATGACAGAGGGTTATTTGTGTAAAACTTCAATATTGGAATGACACCTGACATTTTCAATTTGACCGGGAGTCTTTGCAAGAGCCAGCACAGAAAGGGTTGCCAAGAAAAATGGGGATCTTCACACCAAAAAAACCCCTAATGTAGTCTTTCTAATCAGGTTGGTAAAATGAAGCATCCAGTTTCAAGGGGATGTAAAAGTACTACTCTTGATTCAGTTTCAGCAAGTCACATTCTTTCAAACATGCATCCATTATAGTTTATAAGTCCTTCCACCCAACCACCACACCTCTGAAATACATGCTTTGGAAGCTCAGTAGCAGGTCTTACTACTGTGTCTAGGGTAATTGTATTTTTGTGTTATTCATCTGACTCTACTAAAATCAATGAAAGAAGCTTCTGTTTGTTGGCCAACAGCTGTAACATCATTATTAAATTCTCTACAGTACCCTATTTAAATCAATAAGGGGCCAAGAGGTCTTGACAAGCTATATGTTTTCTAATATTGATCTTGACGATCAAGCTGGTGCCCTGAAGTCTAACCATTGATTCTAAGAGAAAGAACTGTCAAGCTGGAGGCCAAATTTGTGCTATTAAACACATCAGAGTTTGTAATTAAAGAAAATGTCAGACTGTCATATTTTTCATCGTAAGCTAAAGGAATCTTTCCACCTACTTTAAAAATAAAATGAAGTGTATAGATGCACTGGAGATATGTGCACTAAATATATTTCCTGTTTTGTAGACTACATTCAAGCTTTAATCACAATAATTATCATTCCACTGTATATGGAAGCTGATGCCCTTCTATTTCTCCTGAATTTAAAAATTTAAAAAATTTGTTGTGAATTTTTTTTTTTCAGTTGCATTACGTGGCCCTATTCTATTTACAATTAATTATAGAGAATCCTAATCAGTGGTCTACAGAATAAATTTTTAAACAAATACACCAATTTCAACCGGCCTGTGCTTTAACGTTCAAAGACAAGTAATTGTTGATATACCTCTATTCACTTTGGTGTGATGCAGAATGAATTAGAATTTACAGATTATGTCCAGAGCTGTTGATGAAAGCATGCATATCTGATAGAGCAGAAGAATGAGTTAACTGAAATCCAAGAATTTTTTTTCCTTATATGTCTTGAAATGCTACAGCACTTGTTCCCTAAACATGGTAATATGAATGACTGGGTGTGAAGATAAGTGCTGATTTCTAGGAAGCTCCTAGCTACATGCAGTTTAGTGTATAATTTAACATAGCTAGCATAATTTTTAGAAGAAATATATTAATTTCCTGCAGAATTCTGACATATTGTCAAGTTTCAAATACAGAAACTGATTTCAAGGCATTTAATAACATTATAGTGATTTCTCCTCCTGATTTTGTGAGTATGTATGTTATGGGATTAGGTAATGAATTATGGCTCATGTATTCCATACTCTAAGAAACCCAGTAAAAGACAGCTGTTGGCTCAGCAAACTAGTTGCTCAAAGTAAGGGTGAAAGCATTTACAAATAGAGAAAGGAGACATAGGGATGTTTAGCACAGTCATATGAAAAAATTATATTGGAAGGGAGGTCATCTACTCCAATCTCCTGCTCAAATTAAGACTAACTTTAGCCTATCAAAGATGCTCAGATCCTATTTAGGAATTAACAGAAATCAGCAGATATCAAAGCAACAGGTCTTGAAGTCTGAAGAAACTACATAGCTGCATCACATATGAAATTTGCACTTTCTCTTTAAATACCATAGCAGGACATGACAGGACTGTAGATGTCAAACCTCTCTTGATTTGCCCAGGGTCACACCTAGATATAGTAGGGTATTTAAGATGCAGTTCTTACCCCAAAGGCTTTAGTTTCTGGAACTCATCGTTTGCATTTCAAATTTCACAGCTTTTCTTCGCTTGGCTTGCTTAAGAATTACACTGAAATTTCTTTGAATTGAGTGGAATGCTTTTGTTAAACTCTTTTGAAGACAAGTCCCATTTACATTACATTGTTTTGCAATATCATCATTCAGTTTATAAGAATACCCTCAAGCTTTTCCTCAGCAGTGGTTTTGTCTAAAAACACATATTCCAGTAGAATTCTAGATTATTTCTGAAAACACTAAAAAGAATTTAAATTGCTGAGGAATCAGCTCATTAGCTGCCTGTGAGGAAACTTGTACAGTGTAAATAAGGAATAGTACATTCATTTCATTGGGCAATGAATAATGAATACTGTTTTGGAGTCTTACAAGACAGTGAGAGAGAGAGAATAGCTATATGAATAGGTAGACATATGAATAGGTAGACAGATCTCTATGTAACAATTAGCAAGAAATATGCATGTTTTGCTATAAATTTTTAGCACTACTACAGAAGTTTTTGGTTTTTCTATATTTAGGTTTTAAAAATTGCCAATTTTAAATGCTGTTATGTTCTACTTATATTTTCTTTGTGTTGGAAAATTCATTTGACCTAAAAACCGGCAAATGTACTGCCATAGGCAAAGTTTTGCAAAGTTTGAAGAAAACTGAAAAAAAAAAAGTATTACAGGTTATTTCACCTAATTGTAAAACTGAGCTTACTTAATGTTCCTATAATTTCTCTAAACTCAGAAGTGATTTTCTACATTTTATTACTTTTGTTTGTATTACATTTTCCATGAATTTAAACCTCCAAATTTATATTCCAGATAACTGACATCATATGTACATTGAGCTTGCTCTAATAAAGTGCATTTCCCTTTAGGCACTGAAAATTATCGTACAACCAGTTTCCTCAGTGGAGCTGAAAGATGGTATAACCTGTGAGGATATAACGCTGTCACTATCTTTAAATGTATAGTATTTTCCAGAAACCCCCATAAAAATAATCAAGTCTGTATGTTTTCCAACTGGAAAATGAATTTTTGAATGCTTACCCCTTTTTTGTGAATTGTTGTGAGAATGACAGTTGAAAAATCATGAAGCACATATTACAAACCATCCTTCCACTCAGTTTATATCAGAAAAGAGTAATTCAATGTTTACTTTGTTGGTCTGTTATTGAAGGGTCAGGATTTGAGAGATTTTAGGTTTTTCTTTGTTTGTTTGTTTGTTTGTTTTGTTTTGTTTTGTTTTGTTTGTTTACTTTCGACTTTCAAAGCTGAAGCTTTTTTGAAAGCTGAAGAAAAATAAATGCATAAGAAATAATAAATTGAGTACAATGTAAATATAAAGATATTTTATTCAAAATGTATAGAGATGTGAAATTTCATCTCATATTCTTAGTATTCTGGCATTAATTAAAATAATTATTTTTTTAAAAATCAACTAATCTCAGGACATTCTGAAAGAGAAGAAAAGCAGATAATAGATATATATGATGTATATTTAAATGTAAAAAATAAAGAATTGTATGCTACTATTTGTATTTTAACATCTCTCACCACAATAAATCTAAAAATAAGAAGTGTTATGAATTCAGAGAATTTGATGTGGCCATTGACAGACTGAAAGAAGATCAATAGATATGATAAGATAAAACAAGCCTGCTTTCAATTCAGAGCTGGCTTGGTCAAAACAGTGGCCTGACATGTGGCATGAATCTGATAGTTTTAGATTCAATCCACAGTACTTATCCAATACTGAGTGTTAATGATATCCAAATTCCAGTTCTATTTATACAAGTACAGTAAGTAGAGGAAAAAAAAAAAAAAAAGCAATTCTTCACACGTCACAAGGGTCACAGTAATCTAATACAGATTTATGGAGGTAATTTTGAGTAAATCATGCCTTCATCCAAGTATTAATGCTACTTTGTCTTACATGCCATTCAAAGACAGTCCTTCTACTGCTTCAACTCCAGTCTAATGAAAAGATGTTAATTCAGGCAGGATTAATAGTAGAGACGACTGCAAAATTTAGATTGCTTTTAAAGAAATGCAAAAATCAATTCCCTTTTCAGAAAGTACTCAAAATTCTTAACCACTTTTAAGCATTAATCTCATAGATGCATATTAAATTGCTGTTATTCGCTGAAATCCATAAGTAAAATATCTTCTGAAGACAAGAAAAAGGTTATCCCTTCTTGAGCACAGGATCATTCATCCACTCCGCCCACTGCTGTTGTTAGCTGCCTTTAAACGTATGTGGTACTATGGCTTATGTATTGGTTGCTGCAATAACGGAATTTCATATAATAATATTTTTTTGGATTGCAACAATGTATACCATGTTTATTTACATAATAGTGATTTTATAAAAAAAAATAATTAAAAAGTCATGGTTAGATGGAACAATTGGTTTAGATGAGATGTGTTCTCAAGAACTGGTGATTAATGGTTATTCTTGAATTTGCAGAACGACCTGTACAGAAAATCCTTTATTATGCCTTTTCCCCTTTTTTTCACTAGTACTAATTTTCAATTTAGAAATACCTATAGGAAATTTTTAGTTTTATGCCTGCATGGACACACACCTAAACAAACTTCTAGATCTGCCCACTTTGTAACTTTTTTACTATGTATAGTCAACATAAATGCAAATCATTTTCATTTGTCACAACACAGGATTGCTTCTTCACTTATACCGGAAGAAAAGAGGTGTGCTCATCCTACGTAATGATGAGGAGTCAATATTTTAAAAGAAGTTAGGGACAATTGTGCACTTAAGGAACACTAATTTGCTAAGGTGGCTTTTTGCAATTTTGTGTAGGAGTCACATGCATTCAAGTTTTACATGCAGAAATTAAAATGCTGCAAATATTTATATTAGTTGTAGAAATGTATTAATTTTTTTCAGCTTTAAGAGTCCTTTCATATAGTTATAAGTGTGTTCTTTCTAAAGTGTTTTCTTCATTGTTCTCATGGCAAACTGATTCCTAGAAAACTCCCAAGTCCAGTAATCAAAAACATTAGATGTTAGCTTTTTTTTTTTTCCCCATGAGCATGTTCAAAAACAAATCTGACTTATTTCTCCATTCTCCTTCCTTATCAAAGTCAAAATAAAAATTTGGAAAATTTTATATTCACGTATCCATAGTAACAGGATGACATTTTAAAAAGCCATGGAGTCTGTCATTCAAAAAGGAGAAACTGGTTAAAGAGGCAATTCCTTTCAAAAGAGATGCAGCTCGAATTTTAAGCAGATGACCTGCTGCTGCTGCTTTGCAATTCTTATAATGAATCTACCGTAGGTTTCATTTCTGTCTGCTAATGTGACTCAACTTGTTGTACATAAAAGTGTTATAAATATTGATGATAATTGTTAAACATGATATAGTGTTCAATGTTAGCAGCTCAGCTACTCAGGAGATAATTCTCTTCTTTGGGAAATCTCAATCAATCACAAGAGGTCCTCTGTCGAGGAGAGAAGAGGGGAATGGGAAAATAGAAGCCATAGGGGAAAAGCAAAGGGGAAGAGAAAGGCAAGGAAAAAGGAACACTAGCATTTTGATTCAAAGCACTAGTGCAGTTTTGATGTAAACACCCTGGCCATCCTCCTTTTCTTAGTGTGTGTTTGGTTTACAGTGTGTTTTTAATACAAGCCAATCATATTCTGGGCTGCATAAAAGAAGTGTAGCTAGCAGGTTGACGGAGGTCATTCTCCCCCTCTACTCTGCTCTTACGAAACCCCACCTAGAGTACTGTGTTCAGCTCTGCGGCCTGCAGCATAAGAACTATTAGAGCAGGTCCAGAGGAGGGCCATAAAAATGATCAGAGGGCTATAGCACCTCTCCTATGAAGATGGGCTGAGAGAGTTGGGGTTATTTAGCCTGGAGAAGAGAAAGCTCTGGGCAGACCTTACAGTGGCCTTCCAGTGTCTAAAGGGGGCCTACACAAAAGACAGGAAGGGACTCTTTGTCCGTGAGTGTAGTGACAAGAGAAGGGGTAATGGTTTTAAACTAAAAAAGAGCAGAATTAGATTAAACATTAGGAAGAAATGATTTACTATGAGGGCGGTGGGACACTGGAACAGGTTGCCCAGAGAAGTTGCAGATGCCCCATGCCTGGAAGTGTTCAAGGGCAGGTCGCATGGTACTTTGGGCAACCTGATCTAGTGGAAGGTATCACTGCCCATGGAAGAGGGGTTGGAACTAGGTGATCTTTATCAATGATCTGGACAAGGGGATCAAGTACACCCTCAGGAAGTTTGCAGAAGACATCAAGTTAGGTGGGAGTGTTGATATAATCGAGTCTAGGAAGGCTCTACAGAGGGATGTGGATAGACTGGACCAATGGGCTGAGGCCAACTGTATGAGCTTCAACAAGGCTGAGTGCTGGGTCCTGCACTTGGGGCACACCAGCCCCATGTAACGCTACAGACTGGGGGAAGAATGGTTGGAAAGCTGCCCTGCAGAAAAGGACTTGGGGGTACTGATCAACAGCTGGCTGAATATGAGCCAGCAGAGTGCTCAGGTGGCCAAGAAGGCAAACAGCATCCTGGCTTGTATCAGAACTAGTGTGGCCAGCAGGACCGGGGAAGTGATTGTCCGCCTGTACTCAGCTCTGGTGAGGCTGCACCTTGAATACTGTGTTCACTTTTGGGCCTCTCACTACAAGGAGGAGGTCGAGGTGCAGGAGCGTGTCCAAAGAAAGGCAACAAAGCTGGTGAAGGGTCTGGAGAACTAGTCTTATGAGGAGTGGCTGAGGGAGCTGGGGTTGTTTAGCCTGGAGAAAAGGAAGCTCAGGGGAGACCTTATCACTGTATACAATCACCTTAAAGGAAGCTATAGAGAGACAGGGATCTTCTCCCAAGCAACAAGTGATAAGACAAGAGGAAATGGCCTCAAGTTGTACCAGGGGAGGTTTAGGTAGGATATTAGGAAAAATTTCTTCTCTGACAGGGTTGTGAAGCATTGGAACAGGCTGCCCAGGGAAGTATTTGAGTCACCATCTCTGGAGGTATTCAGAAAATGCATAGATGTGGTGCTTAGGGACATGGATTAGTGGCAGACTTGGCAGTGCTAGACTAATGGTTGGACTTGATCTTGGAGGTCTTTTCCAACCTTAATGATTCTATGATTCTATGATCTGTAAGGTCCCTTCCAACTCAAACCATTCTATGATTCTATATGAACCAGATTTCTTTTTAAGAACATAAAATGGGGATTTCCACTCCAAGAGTGCAGCATAGGAACTCCAGGTCCGGATGGAGACATAAGGACCAAGAGAAGGTCATTTGGGAGCTTCAAAGCACATGTATGTTGGAGATGTTCAGTACAGACTAACCTACCCACAGAAAACCCCATGAGTCATATGTAGCAACATATATGTTCCACAGGGAACTCAACTAACTGATATACTCATTTCATTTACCATGATGAACTAGTTTTTAATGTAAATTACTCCCTATTTCTCCCTTCCTACTTTGCCTTTGTAAGGGAAGCCTAAAAAAAAAAAAAAAAAAAGGTCTTTTTTTGACTGGTATCACAGGTATTGGTTTGAAACTGAAAGAAGGGCTTTGCTATTGGTGTTGACTTTGGATTGGATATTAGGAGAAGGTTCTTCACCGAGAGGGTGATTGGGCACTGTAACAGGCTCTCCAGGGATGTGGTCATGGCACCAAGGCTGCCGGAGATCAAGAACCATTTGGACAATGTTCTCATACATATGGTTTAATTTTTAGGTAGTCCTGTGTGGAGCCAAGAGTTGGACTCGATGGTCCCTGTGGGTCCCTTCCAACTCAGGATATTCTGTGATTCTATGATTTTGTGATTTTGTGAACATGCAGATTTGGAGAAAACAATGAAGCAAGAACTATTTCTAAATAAGTAATCACATAATCACAGAGTGGTAGAGGTTCGAAGGGACCTCTGGAGGCCATCTGATCCGATAACCCTGCTCAAGCAGGGACACCTTGAGTAGGTTGCCCAGGACCACATTCAGGTGACTTTTGAAGATCTCCAAGGAGGGAGACTCCACAACCTTTCTGGGCAACCTGTACCAGTGCTCCATTACCTGCACAGTACAGAAGTGCTTCCTGATGTTCAGACAAAACCTCCTGTGTTCCAATTTGTGCCCATTGCCTCTTGTCCTGGCACTGGACACCACCAAAAAGAGCCTGGCTCCGTCCTCTTCGCACCTCCTCTTTATAGACACTGATAAGATCCCCCCTGAGCCTTCTCTTCTCCAGGTTGAACAGTCCCAGCTCTCTCTGGCTTTCACAGAACTGTGGCATCTATGTGTCTATTCCCAGTGTACTTTACTCTTATGGTGAGTTGAGTAGAAAGTGCTGTGAATGACATAGCAAAGCCACAATGGCCACTGTTTAGCAGCTGAGCCCTCTTCCCTCTGCAGTTACAATGCTACTTGTCAGCAACTTCCTCTGGATTAGAGGACACTTCAGTTATATTTGTCCTTACTGTTTGTTAGTTACAAGCACTGTGTATTGTCTGATTTTTACTCCTGCATTACCTGTTCTCTCGTAGTGAGTTACTAAGTAATGCTGTTTTCCTTGCAGCTTTAATAGACCACTCTTCTCTAATTGAAGGAACTCTGCTATCTGAGAAGCAGCATGTTCCCAGAGTAAAGTGCAGTGAGGAGCAGGAGACTTAATTTCTTTTACTGTTTAGACAGTGACTCACTGTTTGACTTTGTGCAAATCACTTAGGAGGTCCAAATTTACAGGCACTTGCACAAAGTTTGGGTGTCATCATTTTGTGGCCTACCACAGAGTTTTGTTCTGAGAAGTGTTCTCAACACAGAGAACAACAGTTAAAGGCAGTGAGAGCTACAGGTGTTTGACATACTTGAAAATCAAGATAGCATTAAAGTGTTTCAAAGTCAACATCTTAAAACCCCAGGTGATTTCAAGCATATATTTTTTAACATTGCCTTGAAAAATACTGTTCCTTGATTTCCCTATCTGCAAATGGACAATAATAGCCCTCAGAAGGTCTGTTGATTGCAATGTTTGTAGAAATTTTCAGGATTGCTTGTGTTATAGAACAAGGCATTTACTCAGGCATATTAGTATTATTAAGTTACACATACTGGGAACATTACAAACAAGAGCAGATGGAAATAACCCAGCTGAAACTTAGACTCAGTTTGTTAGACTGTGGCTGTTTGCCAGGACTTCTGATAAACAAGCTTCACTCAGTCTTCACCGCACTCTGATCCACACTGTTGGGTACCTTATGAGTCAAAACAAAAAAATGATTTAGTTATAACCCTGTCTTTCCTCCTAGAAAAGTGACATACATCTGTGAAAAATCATCTGTGGTTACAAAGGTGAAAGAAAGCAACCTGTTAATTAGACTTGAAAGTGAGTACTTTGCCACAATTAAAAAGAATCCAAGCAAACATGTAACAGAAGTTGAACTCAGAGGTGTTCATCATGAGATGATTACTTGCATTGGCAACCAGCAATGACAGTGTGCTGGTTTCCAAAAGGTATTATTTTACTGACAGTGACAGCAGCAGCAGTACCAGGAGAAACAACATCTCTGGTAACAAGGTGCAGCTATGTGGCCTTGTCTGTGAACATGAAGATCCAGTTGGAGTGAAGTTTGATAGCAGCCAACAGACTTGCTCCCCGTTTCCTTCTCCCATCAATGCAACTATGTTTTACTGCATGGGAGCAAACATAGTTGCATGACAGTGCACTTAGGGGAGATTAGACTATGACAAGACAGTATACAAGATAAAATTTAAGACTAAACTCAGTAGCAAAGTTACAGAGCTAGTTATGATTTGGAGGAGTAAAATGCCAAACTAAAGCACACAGCATGATGTTATTCACCTTCCATGGACTTCTCTGCTCCTGATAGAGAAGCAGGAAACAGAAGCTAAGTATTACACCATCTACAAACATTTGCCCACTGGGCAGATGATCTTCTTTTGGAGCTGAGTGTGTGACCCCAAAGGTTCATGTGTAAGGCTAGGAATTAGTTCCTGCTGTAGAATTTAACTCTGTGAAAACCTACACCTATACAACTAGGTTCTCCCATTATTGAACTCTACTGGAAATGCTCATTATAACCTTCATTTTTGTTGGCATGGGACACTGGTGACCTTTCACTTGCCAGTTCATCTCTATGTGTTTTTCCTTCTCGCAAAAGAACATTTACTTATCTTGTGCAAAACTTGTGATACCCTGCAGAAAACACCAGTGCTAGGTGTTACAGGTGTTACAGTCACCATTATTACTGTTACTATAATGCAGGGGGAAAGGACTATTCTGGGATCATCCCTATTATTTCTGAAACTTGTGGAAGGAAAGTGTATGTCAGTAGTCAGTACAAAAATGGAGAGGCTACGGAAGGCAAGGGAACAGTGAGTAAACAAGTTGGCTAAGCCATCTATTGGATTTCAGTCCAGCTGGATATTTGGATTCTGGGACAGGGCAAGTCACTGCACCTTTCTACCACGGATGTTGTTATTCCTATCCCTGACAGTTGAATTAGGGTCTCTTGTCATATCTCAGTGCTCAGGAAGAGAGGTAAAGCCCTCAGTTCCCTGTCACAATGCTTTTATGTGTCAGATGTGCAATATCACCTGACTCATGAAATGTCTGTCATGTGAAAGAAAATAGAAAAACTGAAGATTTACAGAATTAACTATCCCTAAAAGTGTACTCTTGATAATAGTTAAGAGTAATAGTTGGTCTTTTGTGGTGGTTTCACACTGATGGGCAGCTAAACTCCACCACGCCACTCCCTCACTCACCCTCCTCAAAGGAACAGAGGGAAAAAATAAGATGAAAAAGGGCTCATGGGTTGAGATAAGGACAAGGAGATCATTCACCAGTTATGGTCACAGGCAAAACAGACTCAGCATAGGGAGATTAATATAATTTATTGCTATTATTAACAGACTAGAGCAGTGAGAACTAAATGAAAACTTAAAAGGACTTCCCCCCACCCATCCTCTTCTACCACTTCCCTCTGAAGCAGTGCAGGGGAATAGGGATTACAGTCAGTCCATAACACTTTCTCTCTGCCTCTCCTTCATCCTCACAATTTTACCCTGCTCCAGAGTGAGATCCCTCCCATTGGGTGCAGTCCTTCCAGAGCAGACTGCTCCAGCACAGATCCCCCACGAGTGGCAGTTTCCACCAGACCTCCTGCTCCACCGTGGGCTCCTCTCCATGGGCTGCAACTCTGGCCTGGAGTCTGCTCCTGGGGGGCTCTCCATGGGCTGCAGCCTCCTTCAGGCCACATCCATCTGCTCCTCCGTGAGCTCCTCCACGGTCTGCACGTGGAGATCTGCTCCATGTGGGACCCCACGGGCTGCAGGGGGACAGCCTGCTCCACCATGGGCCTCTCCACGGGCAGCAGGGGAACTTCTGCTGCGGCGCCTGGAGCACCTCCTGCCCTCCTTNCTTTGTGTCTGGATTTATATTTATTCTACTCTTGAACTTCTAGTCTACACCAAACATAGAACACACACACACACACACACACACACACATTAAGAAAGAGAACACATATTTACAGACATCTTGCTTAACTCTTTGTTCAGGGGAATGCTGAATTTATGGCCTTTTTCCTGAACTCTATATCGAATATTCTGGAAAAAAACCTGACAGTAATATGATTACTGCTGCAAGTTTTGCTTTCCATACTACTTCATCACAAAGTAACATGACTTCACTGAAAACAGAAGGTCTCTGAAATGAAAACTAGGTGCTGTGCATTCATAATTAAGATCTAGGAGACACTGAAACAAGATGCAAATTTCTCATGGCTTGTGAACATCAAGATATCCTTTAAATTTAGAGATGGATCTGTTGCTATATATGTAAAGACTTGCGTAACACTATCCAACTGTCTACTAGACTAAAAATTTATTAAGAAATTTATTTTTGACAGTATTGAGTTCCAGGGAATATGCATATATTTGAATGAAATTTTTAGATTCACAGACTTTATAAAATTATTCCTATATGTTGAGTCTTTTAGCTACAGTGAATGAGATAAAAATCACTTTGAGGATCATAACCTGCCACTCAGTATGTGATATATATTGTTCTCTTGTGCCTGCTTGCCTTGTGCCTGTAGATAACAAATTCTTGCCATTGCAGGATTTGGCTTTTAGTTTCTAAGTTGAATAATTTTCTTCTTATGCATTTAAGTTTGGACTTGTACTCAGCGTCTCTTGAACTGACCAAACTATTGTCTATCACATAAGTACAGAAGTGGTTTCACGCTTCCAAATAAATCAGTAGAAATACCCTGTTAAGTTCCATGAAATATGTATTACATCCTTGATTCCTATATGGATATATCTGAAGGAGAAGTTAAAGGATAATGTGAGATGGGAAAAATGACTATCTCATGGAGTGATTTTAAGTGTTGAAGCTCTGTTGTAAAGTATCTGATCATTTAAAATGTTTGGGCTGAAAAGTGATAGCCTGTGTAACAACCAGTACACTTGATGAGGAGCCTGAGAAGCAATTTCTTGCCTGTAAGATTTCCTAGTATACCTACCCTCTGTGTCTCTTCTCATATTCTCTTTTAATCTTCACCTCTGAAGACTGTACAGTACCAGAAATAGATGAAAGCAAAAAAGCAGAAGAAAAGATGTTAAATGGAAAATATTGCACTAAGAACTCAAAAGCAGTCTCAAAACATACACAGTGGAACGGCTTGGTTTTTTTTTTAGAGCAGGCATATTCTTCACTGCAACCTACAGTACAAGGTATCCCGGAGGGCATTTAGGAACACAGTTGTCTTTGATTTTAATGGACACTATGTTTGCTGAGGATCGTGTTGCCTGCCTTGCAGTCACTGAGTAGCCTGGTTGCGCAGCAGGAAACAGGATACGGAGTACCTCTCACCTGCAGTATAGACACAGTGAGACCTGCTTCGACTGCCTAATGATTTCTGGAGTTTAATCTAGTACAATGTCTGAAGCATTATATTTCATAGAGAGGCTTCTTCCACACAGCTAATGTTGCTCTGACACATTTTCAAATTAGCTAGTATCTGCAGGCCCTTTTGACACAACAGGAAAGAGGCTAAACGAAGTGGGAGGAAGGAGCTCTGATTTAACTACTTCAAGAAGCAAAGTGGAATTACTGAATAGGCAGGTGAGCAAAAGTTAACTATTTTTTTTCTAAAGAGTACTGCATCAGAAGCAGTAGATTTCATTAATAAATGCAGAAGGGCAAGTCAGTTGCCAGAATGTGCTAAGGAAAAATGAAGGATATCATGCTTCTACATGGAATTAAACTTTAAAAGGGAATCGGTTTCCTGTGCGAAGTCAAAAGCAGGAGAAAGAACTGTACATTTCTTAAGCTATTTTTTTTCTAGCTAACTACAGCAGGTCTCAATCAAATGTCTCCCCAAATCTATTACCTCTCCATTTCCCTCTCCTACCTTGCCCTTCCACAATATTTAATAACTTTATCACTGCTTCTCCTTTGTAACATACGAAAATTCACTGATTCTTAAGTGGTCATTAATGGGCACATAATCTGTCTTGTCTGAGGTTCACTAGTAGACTGCAGAGCCCTACAGTGAGCTATTCTTCACAACCGTCCTGCATAACCTTTTTGTGGATACTGATTTTACACCTCTCTTCTACTCTAATTTCCTGTTCACTCTATAGTATAACATCTATTAGTCACAGAATGTGGGAAAGTATAAAACTCTGCAGATGGAGTACTCTAAGGATTGCAAATAGCCAAAGAAAGTTTTAAGACCTTTGGGTGTAATGGACTGTAAAAGTAAAAGCTGTGATTTATTGTTTCTTCCAGTTACGGAAACCTAATGGCCAGCCTACCTTCTGTGGAATTCAGTGATCTGCAGATGTTTATATCTAATAAGAAGTTTGAGTAAATTGTGGTCATTTTCCTTTTCCTTTTAATGTACCGTACTTCCATGTCATTGTGCAACTTTTTTGCATTGATTTTTGTGACATTCACTTTAAAGCTGAAAATACTACACACACATTTATTGTTACTTTAAAAGCAAAGCAACTGAATTATTCCTATTCCTTCATGTTAAATCAGTCTAAAAATGAAAAAAAAATATTTAGGCATATAGCTATGTATAAACAGACAGTAACAATGTATATGATACACGTACATACACAGATCTTGGATATATACCTGTGTAATTTATGTAAGAGAAAGAAACTCAAGAAAACAGAAGAGTGCAAATCGTACCTAAGATAAGAGATTTAGCATTATTTCAACAGAGAACTTCTGTCTTTGTTTCTACATACCGCTACCAAAAAAATTCATATATACATATATATATACACACACATATATATATATAAAACACCACAGGATGACATGATTCTTAAGGGCAATGTCTTCCTTCCCCAGGTATGGCAGTAAAACCTGCAGACAAATGATTGATCAACTTAATAACATCTAGGATTTAGTTCCAAAAGGTGCTGTGAGGGAGTGGAATTATTAAGTTCAAGATGTTTTTATGGGCAAAAAAAGAAACATATCTTATATGTAAAGTCAATAATTTATTTTTATTTATTATTATTGTATAATTAAAATTCTAGCTGTCTCCTTGAAGAATCCTTATTAGTCCAGTTCATCTTATTACAGGAAATGTAAGAAATGGAAAATAAAGGAAAGACTAAAGACACTACTAGGAGGAGTAAGTTGAAATTGCCATGCATATTCTCCTGATATCTACCCCATTTATGTTATTAAGTACAATTTTCAAACACCACCTAGATGCAAAGGTTGGCTTCAGTCAGGAGTATGGCTAGTTCTCAGCATCCTAGGTCCTCCACTAGGACTCAATGATTTCTTCCTCTGCATCTAAGACTCATGGGGATGTTTTTATGTTTGCTGGCATACTCACAACTTGCTAATTCTTCACTGGTTTTCAAATGCATTGTCATGGTTCTGGCTGGGACAGAGATAAATTTTCTTCGTAGAGGCTCACACAATGCTGTGTTTTGGATTTTTGATGAAAATAGTGGTGATAACACACTAATGTTTTTAGTTGTTTCAGAGCAGCGCTCACACTGAGCCAAGGACTTTTCAGCTTCCCATGCTGCCCTGCCAGCAAGGAGGCTGGGGGTGCACAAGGCGCTGGGAGGGGACACAGCCAGGACAGGTGACCCAAATTGGCCAAAGGGATGTCCCATACAATCCAGCGTCATGCTCAGCAATAAAAGCTGGGGTGGCTGGCTGAGGGTCTGGAAGGGCGGGTGGACGGGTGCTGCCTGGGGACAGCCTGGGCATCGGTCAGCTGGTGGTGAGCAATTGCATTGTGCATCACTTGCTTTGTATATTCTTTTATTATTATTATTATTATTATTATCATTATTGTCATTATTATTATTATTTTCCTTTTCTGTCCTATTAAACTGTCTTTATCTCAGCTTTTACTTTTCTGATTCTCTCCCCCATCCCACTAGGGGGGAGAGGGTTGAGGCTGTGTGGTGCTTAGCTGCCTGCCAGGTTAAACCACAACATGCATGCTTCATCTGGATTTACTATTTATGGTGCACTGAATAAAAACATACAAATCCTGTAAGGGAATGGGAAGTGAGACATAATTCTCTCTCTTCCCACCTGGTGGCTTCATCACTAGTTTTCTGTAATCTCCCTCTTCATAACCTTTATAAAACTTGACAGTTTTCTACATGGTGAGCCTCACAGAAGAGTGAGCAGTCTGCCCTCCTACTACCTCACAAATCTAAATGATTATTGCACTGCAGACATGGCTTTGAATCATTGAAGCAATATGGGATTCAGCTGTAATATCACTTAGGTAAATTCTTATCCACTAGGCTGGTCTACAGAAAGTTAATGAGAAAAACATCAGATTTTCTCCCTTGTAGTTTGTTTTTTTGTTGTTGTTGTTTGCTGGTTTGTTTTGTTGTTGTTGTTGTTGTTTGTTTTTAATATTATTTTTCATTTATGCAATACAAGTTAAAACTACTGTTCAGTCCCTGAATTCAGTGCCTTACCAGAGGCAAGGTCTAGGTAAATTTTTCAATTCAGACTTCAAGGCCAATACACTGAGGAAATTTTTCATAGTTCTTAAGTGCATTAGCTATGAAATTGGTAGTTAGTTCTACCACAATGCCTTCGATAGAACTTTAGACATATAATGTATTGCATAACAACAATAACACAGACAGCTCTGACTAGGACAAGTAATTGGTATGTATGTATGTATGTATGTATGTATTTATGACTAGGCATAAAGTTATTTAATAGATGTAGTTCCCAGCTGCTGAATGATTCCCAGGAAAATAGCCTATGTAGAGAATAATTTGGAAAAGTAAGAAATTCTTGTGACTCCTTTGATCAGGCTAAAGTATTGAGAAAGTCAAAGGAAGAAGCAACTCTGGTTGTGCACAAGAAAAACTGAAAAAAAAAATAAAAGAAAAAGTTTTAGATGATTTATCTGTGTTTACTGTTTAGTCAGTAAAGACAGCTGCAGGAAAAAGACCGGTTTTCAGCCTTCATGTGAAAGTTAATTAACCCAGAAACTCACACACAGTCACAACAGTGAGATGATTTTTTTTTTCGCTTTTGTAATCAAAGATGCTAAAAATTGTTCAAATTTTCTAAAAGTATTGTGTTTTCTCTAGTATTGCCAGTTTAACTTAATGAATGGCTATCTGGGTAGAAAAATCTGATTCAAACAAAAATTAGTTTAAGGAAGTCTTATGCTGTGTTTTTTTTTTTTTTTTTTAGTGGGATAAGCTAAATGGTCACACATGCCTGTAGCATCATTTCAAATAACTCATTCAAAAATGAAGAAATCAACGACTGTTGTAATTGCATGTTACTTGGAAAAGGCCACTTATTATTATTAAAATAATATGGAAAATCATCTTTAGAAAAATATTCATGAGGTGGTTTAAAATTCAAACAACAAAAAATATTTTAAATCCCTTCCATTATAGCTGAGTAACAGGCAAATTAATGTAAACTTGCAACTTTTCCTTTTTCATTTTTTCTCAGTACTATCTTTTCTTTATAGTGTAGCAGATGAAAAAGAGCCCTTCATTACTATTTCTTTTTTTGGGAAGGAAGAGAAGGTTGGAGAAACAGCACTTTTTTTCATAACAGCATAAAACAAAGCACTCTCAAATCAAATCAAATTCAGAAACAAGAAAGGTGTCTCTGGTTCAGTTCATATAGCCAACTAATGTTGACATGTCATGCAAAATACAAGGAGTGAAACATGAGAGTTAAAGGAATAGATCTCCACATTCAAGAGGGATTGAGTGATTTAAGGATCCAAATATATGTCTACACCTACTGGTAACATATATATATGTGTGTATATATNCTGAAAAGGAGTCCTAACTCTTTTTGATTCAGTTCAGCTCCTGAGCATCATCAGATTTCACCCATACAAGAACTATTCTGTGGAGATCATCTCTGTTTGGAAGGACATCTATACAGCCGACAGGAGAGCTAAGGTAAGGGATATTTAAACTACACTACTTTGAGAATATGCTTATGAGGCTTATTGCTTGCATTTATTAGTTTATAAAATTAGGATCAAACATAGAAGCTCACAGAAGCCAGCAATTCAACTTGAATAACCCTACCAATGGAACATAGATTAATGAAAAGTAATCTCGTTTTCTGGATGATACTGATATGCTTCCCACTATGGGTTTGTAGAAGGTTCTGTCTTGAAAGTATTCACCACCTCTTGTAAATGTTTTAAAGTAATCACTGCAGTATACTCTGGACCTGAGTGCACTGAAAAACATTTTAAGAGTAATTTTTGACTCTTGTGAATAGTATCTGATTCATTGCTGAAAACTCCAGAAACAAGAATTAGACACAAAGTCTATATTGCACTTCTAACCTCCCAGGCATTTCAGTGGGACTTGGTCTGGTTCTAGAATATGGTGGGTTTGTTATAGGAGTCTGAATTCACAGGCAAGTTCTCATGAAGACAAACCTAAAGATCAAGGCTAATGCACCCTGTTAGGAAGTCAAAGTTTGTTCCTAAATAATGTTAAGCAGTTTGTACAACTCAGTGCATTTTTTATGAACATATTCAAATAAATACAAATGTATACCAATGAAACAGGCGAAGGTGAAAAGTGGTGTGCTCATTAAGAGCCTATTGTGACACAAACTGGTGCAATGTAACAGCTGTAGGTATGAGTCATTTGAATCTGATATTCATTTTCCAGATGAATGATGGATATTCAGTTTAAATTTATCATGAACATAGCTACACATGGAAATAAGATGGAATAAACGTCTGCGGTTATCTGTTAATGGGTGTGCTTTATCATATAATAGTTGAATGACTTATGATCATGTAGTTCAGAACACCTCTAATTAATTTTTGAATTGAGTCTTTATTCTCAGCCTCAATCTATGGTTTATTAATAGGTCAACATAAAGAGTCTGCTAAAGTGCAATGTATGGCTGTGCAAACATATTTGGAACCACATAGTTCATTGTTGCATGTCAGATGTTTTACCTGCCTACTCAGCTAATTGAGAATCATATCAGAAGACTGGGAAGCCATTATAATGAATGAGACAGTGTAGTCCAACCAGACATAACTGAATTAGAACTGATGAACTTGATATGAGTAGATTCACAGTGTCATTTTAAATATAACTCAGTTTAACTAATTTTCCTGCCCTTGACAATTTATTGCAACCACTAAAAGCACAGGAAAGACTGGCAGGTGAATTTTCACTTGCCTTCTGTGTACATGCCTTATTATAGTAGCAGATTTATTGAAGGATAATCTTTATATAAAAGAAGCGGTGTTGTTCTGAGTTCATGTAAAGCAGGCATTCTGGCATCTAAGAGGTGTCATTAATGTCCTTGAGGAGCAAGAGGTGGTAGAAAGAGAGAAGAGTTTTTCCAAAGCTACAAATGAAAACTCACTGTCTGTTCTTTTTCTGTCCAAAGAACAGTAGAGATAAATTTAAGCCATAATTTTATTTGAGTATGTGACTTCCTGCGGACTCTGTTTATCAAAATAATAGCTATTTATAGGCTACATACTGTAGTTCAGAATTCTGTAAGTCTTTAAAGAGAAGGCTGTTGACAGTCCAACTTTGACAAATACATCAGGATCATTTCTGAATTTTGTATTCTTTCTACATAAATCTATAATATCTGGTGACAAAACCAACTTCTGTCCTGGTAGCCTTTGTGCATGATGTTAACTTCATGCTCTGTTACTCTGAGTCTTGTGTCTGTTTCTTAAGTCCATGTGGTTCATTCACAGAATCACAGAATGGTCGAGGTTGAAAGGGACCTTTGGAGATCATCTAGTCCAAACCCTCTGCTCAAGCAAGGTCACCTAGAGTATGTTGCGCAGGATCACATCCAGGTGTGTTTTGAATACCTCCATAGAAGGAGACTCCACAACCTCTCTGGGCAACTTGTTCCAGTGCTCTGTCACCCTCACAATAAAGAAATTTTTCCTCATATTCAGATGGAATGTCCTATGTTTCAGTTTGTACCTGTTGCTTCTTGTCCTGCTGCTGAGTATCACCAAAAAGAGTCCGGCCCCATCGTCTTGGCATCCTCCCTTAAGATATTTATACACATTGATAAGATCCCCTCTCAGCCTTCTCTTCTCCACGCTTAGGCCCAGCTCTCTCGTCCTTTCCTTATAAGAGAGG
>VXAL01001710.1:4384-29676 GCA_013399475.1 Chauna torquata
CAGGGGGAGCGCGGCCCGCGAGGGGCTGCCGTGCCCCCCCCCACCCCGGTCCTCCCGGCGCCCCCGGGCTGCCCCGCCGCGGGGAGGTCTCCGCGCCGGCTCCGCTCGTGGCACTCCGTTACGGATGGGCTAAGCGTCAAATCGAGGGGCAGAGTGCCATCTGCTGAACCGGGTGGTTCCAAAAGGCAATGGCAAAGCACCGCCTCGCTGCGCACCGGTCTGCCGTCATCCTGTGAGAAAAAAAATGATTTCGTGCGTTTTTTACCCGACGCAGTAGTCCTTGTGAAGCGTGATAAACGCGTAAACCTCTGTCCTCTCTTTGTAGCTTTTTTTGTTGTTTCGGTGGTCCTTGGGAAAGTGGCACCCCTGCTTGCAAATGGAAGATGGCAGAGCCTGACGACTGGTGCAGCATTTCGAGGTGATGGGAGCGACTGGATAATTAAAGGAGGTGCCAGGCAATTAAGCCATTCTCAACTACTCTGTCCTCAAAAACAACAGCTAATGTCACTAGACTTTCAGTGATCCCAAACTGGATTTGGGATCATCATATGATTTTTTTTCCCTGTTTGAGTTCAGAAGCAGATAGAAAAGAATATCAGAAGCAGGCCTAAGGAAAATAAACTTAAATAAAAGATGTAAGGCCTAAATAAAATCATGTCCTTGAAATTATGCCCTGTGAGGTCTGGAGTATTTCTGTTAACCAAGAGACACAGCAGTGCTGGAGTTACGCTTCCGCAACTACAATTCACACTGAAGTGCCATGTCAGGCATTTCACCATGCTTGACAAAGCATGTATTACAATCAGATTATGAACAGCATGGCTGGGGAACACTGTCAGGTCTCTCCTACTGAGCAGTTCTTCTCTACAATCAGAAATTAATTAAATGCCACAAGAATTTCCTCTTTAAGTCCAAAGCAATTGCACTGTTCCCACTATTAACTAAGCTTGATGACTTGCTTGAATACATCTTTTAAACGAGACCTCTCAGTTCCGTCTAAATTCTGTGCACACAACCAAAGCCTTTTTGTCATATAACCCAAGATGCATCTCAACTTGTGGAGTGGACATAAGCAGCTGTTTAGGGGATAACCTCCCGTGTATTTGCAAGGATTAACATGAACAACTCCCAATTACTGGAGGTTGCTGTCTATGTCCTTCGCACATTCAATGCCCAAGTGATGAAAGTACCCTGCAACATTCAAAATTAACAGATGCATAAAAATAAATGTATTGAAAAGAAGACTTTCAAGAAGAGCTTATCCTAAAGACAAACACAATAGTGGGAGCAGATAACGTAATTACATCAACACATATCGCAGCGATAACATTAGATCTAATAACATACAATGAGAAGGTTTTAACAGCACCAAATAAAAAGCAGTGTGACAGAGACAGAAAAAAAAAGAGAAGAAACTGTGCGCAAGTTATAGGAAGTTTAGGCAAAAACATAAAGATGACAGATTATATCTTCTTTAGTACAATTAATGACAGCAAATGCCTCTGCCACATCATTCTACAATCAGAAAAATCACTGAAGCTCAGTTCATTGCAACTGCATAGAACTGGAATGAATTACCCGTGGTTCTTATTTTAGGACTATGTATAATACAGGAGCTGAAATATCATTAATCCTCCTGTGCAAAATATCCATTAATTCTCTTTGAAAAGTGTAACATGTCATAGCCTGGAACTCACTTCAAAAACATACAAATATCGCAGTTGCTTTGAAGAAATAATACTAAAAATATTATTTTCACCAAATAAGGTTGTGACTAAGTCCTCTCAGATGGAGCACAATTAACGATGACTCACTGAACAAGTCAGGAGCAATACACACTGACAGAGCTCTGAATCTGTGTCTGCTGATCCTCTGATTCTTCCTCCCTCTGCAGAGCCTTTACTCCTTCCCCACTCCTGCCTAACATTTGATTTACTTTCTGTCCTCTGAGCATTTAGCCAACATTTCTTTGGAGCATTTAGCAACATTTCTTTGGACCTGATCATTTTCTCCTGTTCCTGTTTCCTGGCTTCTGACCAGTTCATCCATGTAAATGCCTTTCCCTCTGTCCTGTGGCTGCTAGAAAGCCTCTGGTCAGAAGCCTCTCAGAAACCCAAGCTTTCAGTCACCCCACTGTGCTCACAAGCCTCCCCAGGTCTGTTCATCGAGGCACCACAATCACCTCAGAGAAACCTCAAAAACTGTCATCTGAACATCAACCATTCTTGTTTAATAAGTCACTTTCAATAACAAGAATAATGAACTTAGCTCTTCAGAATAAAATGTGTCTTATCCCTGTAGCTCCTTTGCACTTCATTCCCCTTCCACATAAACCTAAAGAAAGTATCCTGCACTTAGGAGGCACCAACGCCATTACCAGGGATTTCCCTCATGGACACCACAGTTCCGCTTGCACCAATCCACTTAGAGTATTGGGGAGTTTGACCTTAAATCCTTTTAGAAAGGAGCCATGGTTCTGATTGTTCTGCAGAGTGCTTAGCATCCCTGTGTTTCACGCTGGCTGTAGACACTCAACAGTATAATGTTATAGTTCCACTTATCCCTCCAGTATTGATTGCCTGTGCAAGCTATGTACTAATGAACAGAACAACCAACCTAAATACCCCCATTCCCTTTCTTTCTAAACACGTTGAGTCGAACAAATCCTTCTTAGGAGGTTCAGTAAAGATTGTCCAATGCTTTCTGAATTATTTGCCAACTTTAGTTTCAGCTACAATTAACTGCTAGAAAATCTTGGTGCATTTTTCTCACCCTAATCAGAAGCAGGAATTGGTAAAATTCTTATGAACAAGACAACTTTCCTTCTGAATACCTAGGACCCAAAGCACTCCTGCAAGCTTCAGGATTTCTGTGCGCCAAGTGTTTAAGGCTCTCTACACACCAGCCATTAGCACTTTTAGGTAAGGCAGCCATGGGGTGTCAGCCCCTCCATCCAACAGCCTACCCTCCCTGTGGCCATATGGGATCCTTAGGTAGCAGTAAGAGTAGGGTAAGTATATGTGATACATCCCCAGAATACTCTTCCATCCTTCAAGTGTTTTCAGCTCAAGCAGGTTTCTGAGCTAGATATTTCTGTATTTAGTAGCTTTCAATGAATTTCTCTTCCATGTACTTGTCCAGTCTTTCACTCACCAATGTAAACTTAGCACGCCTCTACACACGGTGTGAAGAATTCACCTCTTTCTCTCTGTTTTGGACTTGTATCCGGCTCACTTCATTTGAAATACCTTAGTTCTTGTATCAGAGGTCAGAACAAATAGTCGAGGACTACCGACCTTCCCTATGCCAATCATGCTTTTGCAGATTGTGGTTGCCTCCTCCTTAAACTACCCATTTTCAAAATGACAGGTTAAAATCTACTTAGGTGTTCCCAGCAGAGAAGTCGTTGTCAGTCTTTGAAAATAGGATATCTCTGTATTATCATGGCATATTAGACAAGAGTAACAGCAGTAACAATAGTAATGTTCTTCCACTGAACGAAGAATGAAAATAACATTACTCACAGCCTCGTGTTGCTATAGAATTTGGATAGTAAAAAAAAAAAAAAAAAAAATTCACAAAAATAAAGAACTAATTATGGGCACTATAATTAAGAGAGATCAGATAACACTGCTTATCAAAGTCCTGACTGAGATTACTTTTTAACCCATCATAAAAGTAAAATGATTTACCAAAGCTATTTCGGGAATGATCTGGAAGAAACTAAGGGATGAAAGAAACAAACACCCACACACCACCATACGTGAGGAAGGAGAGTCATGCCTCTTTAAGACTGCGGGGAGAAAATTATTACGCTTGCACTAAAAAGCCAAGTCTGACGCTAGGCACATCACATTTAAAGACAGCATCCCTATCTATAAGAGCCTGAAATCTGACAGGTGGGTGAGACCAGACTTTTGTGTTTGTGTTTCTCTTCCCGTACAGACCGCAAACCATGTTCATTCCAGCAATACCTAATGACAGCCCTGGAAGGTTCTTGTTTTCATTTCACACAGCAACTTGCTCTGAAGGGCTCTGTAAGGTGATAATCTTTTGTGAAGCTTGTATCTGTAAATTAGGAATATTGGGCCAAATCCATAGCTAACCTAAATTGAAGCAATGTGGTTGGCTTCTGTTACAGATAAATTTGACTGCAAGACAAATCACAAAATAAACATCAACAAACCTCACTGTGGAAGACAGATGGTACGAGAGCACTCTGTTTGCAGGTCTTTTCTTCCTAGTTGTTTGCTCATTGTATTTTTACCTCCCTCTAATTCTAGTCAGAATCAGAAAGGGGTTTCTTGGCATACGCTGAAAGGCTGAAGGACTGGGAAATAATTAGGTCTGCTTCACTCAGGCAGCAGAAACCTAGAAGTTGTCCCTCTGGCAAGAATCAGCAGTCTGGGAGAGAGCTTTGCCAGCCGCCTCTGCAGCGGGCAAAGGTGGAGGCTCCCCATTGCTGCGATGGCAGTTTTGACTCTTCACGGTAGTCCTGGAAATGTCCTGGGCAGTGGCCACCTTTTACCTACTTCAAGATATAGCTAGTCAGTACATGCTCTACCACCTGGTTACTGTTTCCCTGAATATTGCAACTACTTGATAATTCACTTCTAAAAATGTGTAGTTCTGCTAAATTTCCCATATCTATGTATTCCCATATAACCTTGCCAACCCTGATTTAATTTTAGTACCAGGCAGTAATGCAACATGTTGCAAAGATCATGAAGAGAAGACAGCCAGTCAGTGATTTCATCATTGAAAGTTGTATTGAGTCCTACTGCAAAAACTTCATTTTCTGTCCCAGCAGCATTTCTAGACTGAAGCTGCTAAAAACAAAAACCTGTGCCTGTAGCAAACTCTGTGCAGAATAGCTGTCCAAATAAAACAATAGCAATTAACATACATACCATGTCCTTAAAATTGCCTGTTATATTGAAGCTGTTTATGACTTCAAACTCAGTTCTTTTTCAGTCCTTTTATTTCCTTACAGCTTACCACAGATACTGTGATGCAACTCAACCAGCCTATCTGGGTCATTACTCTGAAGCTGGTTCAAGGTTGAAAGTGAATTTAGATACCCAAAGTTCAGTAGTAGCAGTACTGCTGGAATCTAGGTTCACAAGTTTTGATCTTACCCTTATATGATTGTTTAAACAATGCAGGGATGCTTTGCTCTCTTTCCTTATAGACTTAGAAATGTTTATTCTGCACTTTCCATTTAGGTCAAAAGGTAGCCCCGAAATATTTGCTTTTACGTGTTTGGAAGCAAAATTTTCTCCTTGAAAATGACTGGGGAAAGTAAAACATCTCCACCTTAGATTAGCTTTTGAGGCTTCTTTGAAGAGAATAAAGCATTCAAAAAAAAAAAAGAAAAAATCTGAAGAAAATTCAGTGAAGCATGCTGCTAAACAGATTTCCACAGTCTCTTCTCATCTGTCTTGTCTTTCTGAAAGACTCTGGACGAGAGTTTCAGCTAACTTGAGTTAACACAGATCCGGTCACCTTTTGGGGTAGATGCTCAGGAAAGCTTTGGGAGACTTTGGTGAGGATTATTTGGCACACTAGGAAAAAGAAGACCTGCAGAAAAGAAGTGTGTTCGGTCTTAGGTATCTGATAAACACTTAAAATTACTTTGAAAGTTGCCCTTGCTTTTTTATTCCATTTGAGAGGACTACCTCTAGTGATGCTATAGAACTCAAAGCCCGAAAATCTAGATTTGGTTAGAGTAGACTTTGGCTACCTGCATACCAATGCACTAACACCTCTGAGATTTATGGAAATATACACATATAGTGTATGTCCCCTTGTTTACATATATCACTCTGGCAAGCATCTGGTAGTTGGATGCCATGGTGCACTACATAGGTAGCACAAATCCGTGAGGATGCATTGTGTGACTGCAGCAACAATTTGTTGGTAAAGTCAGGTTCTGCATATGTGACAAGCATCTGTCTGTGATCGTAGTCAAGGCATGAATTGGCATGAAGCATTTACTAACGGGTTGGTGCTCTCAGGGAAAAATAGCATCAACCTGATGAAGATATTTTGAAATAGAGGTAAAATAGGTGTAATAATGCTGAACTTGAGGAAACACTTTCAGGCTTGTGTGAGAAAAGCACAGTAAGCCCAAGGTTTATTGTTATGGGTGTTATACGCAGGGTTCTTCACCATTCCTTGACAAGGTCCCCAAGCCATTGTACTGGCGCAGTCTGGCACCATTTCAGCAGTACCTTTGAGAGAGAAACCTGTTCAGACCAGGGAATGCATTTTTCTCTTCTTAAATGTAGGTGAATAAAGCGATTAATTTTAAGCATTCACATGGAGACTTCTGCATTCCAGGGACATAGCAATCCCATGTATTAGACACTGGTTTCTTCTGTCCATTATTCTTTGCAGGAAAACAGTCTGGTCAGTCAAGTCACATTTTCTTTACACCACTAAAAATGGGGATAAAGGAAGAGTTCCTTTACGGATTTGTTTTGAGATCTGCAGCTCAAGCTGCTTTGTAAGGCAGATTTCATGGGAAGAAGATAGAAAAAGAAACTAAGTGCCAACAGAGCACCCATTTCTACACTTGTAGTCATGCAGCAGCATAGCTCCAAGTCCCCATTTAAAGTAGAGTCAAAACTCAATGCTCAAAATGCTCAAAAACATTTTAAAAATATGTCTAATCCCTAGAATACTTTTGTATCCTGCAGTGTATATATATGCTGGGTCTGTTGAGTCAGAGCACGCAGAGGAAAATACAATTGCTTTTCAATATCTGCATTGTTCTGCTCACCAGATCTCCTCTGGTATGGCCCATGGTGTTAAGATACAGGTCAAGCAGCCACTTTTCCACTTCTTTTGGCCTATAAATGTTCTCACGTACCCTGGGATCAGTATGTTTGCAACAATATACACAAAAATTGAGTTCAGAATATTATAGTAACAAAGCCTTCCCAAACCACTCAGCCGGTTAAAGCTGCTCTCTCTCTTCATCTCAGTTCATTCGCACATATACATCCCCAACCCACTCCTACCTACAAAAGCCTGGAAAAAGAGATATGCTTCACGGGAAGCCTCGGAATAAACAATCTTGCTCTGCATAAGGTCGAGGAGGAGAAAGAAGGGATGTTTTCCATTTATGTGACTGCTAGCTTACATGCCACCCCTTATCTGAGAGGCAGGCTGCTGGTGCAGAGTGAGATAGGAGAATGAAGACACAATGGTCTTATCACATACAAAGCTCGTGCACATGCAAGCTACGTTGCACCTACCAACTCAAAAGCAAGCCACTTGGCTGTAAACGCAGAATGTGCTTTATTTAATGAGTTCTGAACTGTCTGAGGACCATGAGTCCTTTTATTAGAAGACTAAATTGGTTTCTCACAGCCCCAGATGTTGTATGCATAGCTCAGTATCAGACAGGTTGGGCTGGGTGGTGTCTTCTTCAGTCCCTACTTCCCCCCCAGTACAGATCACAGGACGACAGGACAAATGTTTCCTCCACATTAAATCTTTATTAATTTTCTCAAGACAAACAACAGAGAATTACTATAAACAGACTCATGTGATGCTTTTCAAACTGTGGTCCCCTAACAGCTGAAAATCATACAGAAATGAGTAGAAGAGACAATTACGCTGAGCTACAAAAACAAAGGTAAGCTGATTTCTGTGTGCAGTAGAACAGGCTTCTGCATTTTTACGACTGACTGTAAAGGGTATGGCCAGTTATCTGGTATTTATCATAAAAGCCTGATTTTTTTTCAGCTGCTTTTTACACTGCCATAATCTTCATTTCTGTGCCAAAACTTTCTGTGTAAGATAGCAGACCTCAAAATTGTCAGAAAACTCTGGCTAAAGCTGCTTTGTCATTTCCAACAGCAACAGTAAGAAAAGTGTTTTGTGAATGCTAAATTCTGGCAGAAGTTTCTTAGAGAAGCTTTAATATTTCTACATTTTAGCAAGTATTTCCCAGATTTCCAGTCAAAGCAATAACCAGTCTGTGCTGTCTTCCACACTGCTATGGACAGCCCAGCTGGCTCAAGTACCTCTACACGGCAGTTCCAGTAGAGAGTGTAGAAATATTTTATACCTGTAATGGCTGCTCCAGACCAGCAGCAAGAGAAAGAAGAGGGACATGTCCTCCCTGTACCCTTGCTGACCTCTGCCTTTAGTGCTAATGTAGCACGGGGAACTAGACTGCCTGAATCAGTGCAAAGATGGACCTAGATGTCCATCTCTACATCCAGATTGGACACAGAGATCATCATTTAAGCAGGTGGGAAGAGATGGGTATTTACAGCTGGCAGAGGAGACTAGTGGGAACTTGAATGATGAGCGCAAGAGAGAAAGGTGAATGCATTAGGTAAATACTTAGGAACTGGACAGAGAGCCAAAGGGTAGCAAGAATCAAAGTAAAGACCAGAGAAAGAGGAGGAATGGAGGAATGAGGGGTGAGAGGCAGAACAATCCCAGCCAGTGGGTGGAGGAAGGTGGCTGGGCCTGCCTGGGTGAGCAGGGGAGGCTGGGTCTGGCAGCTCAGAAAAGTGCGTTTAAGTTTGCTTGACAAGAGTATTTATACTAAGATAAGAACCTGAAGAACAGATGTTCCAATGAGCTGAATGAGGAGAGGTAGAGCAAGGCAAAACGATGGAGAGCCGGGTGGACACCTGTGGGCAGCACTATCGGAGCCCGCTGGCTCTCAGACCTGAGCAGCAATGTTCGTTGTAGGCAAGGCTCTTCCAGCCCCTGCTGACTGAACCGCTTTATTTTTTGCTTTGAATTTTTCTAAGCAAAGCAAACAATCACATAAAAGAGAGAGAAGTACTGTTTAAATCCATTCCCTACACGGGGAACAGAGATCTGAAGCCAGCTCTCTCACTTCCCAGAAAAGCCTAGCAAGCAGAGGGCTTCTCTACAAACCTTTAGCCTTCATTGATCACTGAATTCAAGACATTGCACAGGTGTAACCGAGGGTATCGCCTGTGCACAGCTGGATTGCGCCAGCATGACTCAGAGACCATGACCATCCCCTTCGATTTCTGCTAGCGGTGTTGACACACTAGAAAATTTGCTTCAACTTCCACCTCCTAAGCAAAAGGAAAGAATATCTTTTCCTCATATGCAGCATGACAAGAGAGAGATGAGAATCCCTCTTTTTTCACATTTTTAATATATATTAAAAGTATATATATGATATAAAGCGTAATACATATAAGAGTACAGTTTCGGGGGGAATAACGTTTCTTTTCAAAGAAATGTTAAAAAAAAATCCTACTGAGGTTGAATATAGAGAGTGTTGGAGGAAATAAATGTGAAATTTTACTTAAGTGCAGATTATAAAATCAAGTCCAGAAAGAAGCATTCCCTCTACAGTATTAAATGGCATTGTTTTGCCTTTACTGCAGGCAGAGAAAATTTACCTTACCAGAAAAAGAGACAAAACCACAGAGAAATCTATATACTGTGTTTATGGGACGGCATAACATTCATCCCTGGCTTATATAACCAAAATGCAACTGAAAGCAAAATGGAGCTGCGAGGCATTTCTCAGAGCAGAATCTGGACATATGTTCATGGGAAGGTGAGGGATGGCTGTGCTGTCCTGTCCCAGCGAGTTGTTAGAAGCAGCATCCTGGAAGTTCAGTGAGAACAGTATTTACCTACACAACTGCATTAATTTTGGTTAGTTTCCTAGTTGCCTGACACTCTCCATCTTTGGATTTAAGTGCTGACATATTTCTCCTCCCTGAATGCACCCAGAGGCACAATTTTCTGCTAGGATGAAACAGGTTTTCTTCCAAGAAGCCATCACAAACAGAGGTTATGACATTGTGAGGAACTGGTGACAGTCCCAAAGGTAAAAGCCCATTAAATCCCACCGCTAATTACATACCACAACAGTTTTTGTCTAAGAGCAGCTCAAATTTTAAAGAATTGGGCATCTAAACAAACAGGCAGACAAAACAAGCTGTGTATGTTGTTTTGGTGTTATACAACAGTAAAATTAAACCTTTGTCTGGAGGTAGCTTTAGTAATAAGCAGAAATATTTTCCACTTTAAGTCCTACAGGAAACACATTAAACACTCAAATGTAAACTAACAAACTTTATTTTCTAGCACAGCAGAACAAGAACCTCTAAAGCCCTGTCCAGCCTTAAAGTCAAATATAAAACTTATCTTACCTCACTTAGAGCAGTATATAAAAGCAGCCGCTTTATTTAGATGGGTCTCTCAGCTTTTCCCCCAGGATGTCCAGTTAATGTTTTGCAAATATCTAGTTCCTATCCCAATTGAAATATTTCTATTTTTAAGAAATATGTTTGTATGTATATATATATATGTACAGAGAAAGAGAGAGTGTACACACATGTCTTACATCAAATAAAGTGAGGCATTTTCTGCAGGAATTAAATAAAGGGTCTCCATCCTTTGGATTTGGAATTCCTAGGCTGAGATTTGAAATTTGAAAATCCCATGCTGAGAAAACAACTGAAAAGCTAAATCTCTCTGAGCTCAGCCGAACCTCCTGCAAATTCTTCACAGAAGATGATGGGCTGTTTGCAGTCAGCAAGATTTTTGCAGGCATGTAGATAAAATATTTAGGTAACAGAGTATCTCCGGTTCTCTCTTGTCTCTCTCTAAAGCTCATGCTAATGAAGAGCAGCAAAGAAAACTTCAGATCTGTATTCACAAGTTTTTCAGCATTCAAATACTCTTAGAACAGGTGTCTTTAACTGTTTAGCTCCAAATCAAAGAAGGCTGAGACTCCCCTTTTGTCTTGACCTATTCTTTCATCTTGTACAAACTGTGAACACTGCTCAAAAAATAACTAGGTCCTGGACAATAGTTACAGCAGAATTACTCAACTATTGAGAGTTATCGATTGTGGATAATTGGTATTTCAGGAGAAAGTTTTTCCTAATAAGTATCTCCTTACGGTCATAGCACACCTGTACTACACCCTGTCCCGTGTTTGGCCAGCCAGAGGATTAGGCAGAAAATCTCTCTTGCAAATCATTGTTCTCTTTAGAAAGCCACCGTATACACTACTTACATCTTATTTACTGAGAAGCACATGTAGTGATAGCTGCCTTGCAGAATATGTGCGAAGCACATGTGGGTTCAGGCACAACATCTATTACCATTGCTAATAAAAGAACGGAGGAAAGTATGACATTTTACTCACCCATCTCAGAGAAGCAGTAAATAGTCTCTAGAAAAGTCATTAATTGGAAACAGAGCACTGAGATGCAGAGCAACCGCATTATTTACCTGTTGCAGCGTCTCCTTGGGGTGTACGACAATAACAGCAGTCCATGAAGATAACATAGTTCAACACATTGAAGAACAGACCCGCAATCCCGACAATGAGGACAAGCAGTGCTTTCTCTGTCTTCTGAGGATTGATGTACCTCTTGATTGCCTCAACAAAGATACTGAACATCAGAGCAATAGCAAAAATAGAGTTGCCAAAGGCTCCCAGCACGTCTGCCCGGGAGAAGCCGAAAGTGTTTGTCTTGTGCCGTCTGATCCGACTGAACCTAACACCGAGCAAACCGATGATCATGGAGATCAAGTGGGAGAGAACTGCAAAGGCATCTGAAGCTAAGGAAAGAGAATTGCCAACATATGCTACTGAGATCTCAGTAGCAAAAAGTGCAAGGCTCACAAAGCACATGAGGATGAGCCTGCTGCTCCTCCCCGAGTAGCGACCCATTTCTATTGCTCCCTTTCTCTCAGGCTGCAGTTCTGCAGAACTGAGCTTTGCGAGGGACAACTCCCCTCTGCGCTTCTACCCCTGCCCTCCACCTGTCAGTGCTGCTTACACGTGGGAGCCACTTTTTATAGGCAGTGGTAAAGCAATAAATCAGTCTAAAGGGCAAGTTAGCAAGATTCATCATGTGAAGGCAGCTTGAAGGCTCCACTCCCGTGAGTGCTCCGCCCTCAGGAGACTTTTTTTTTTTCCTGCAAAAACAAAAATAAAACAAGATAGACTACCAGGAGCACCAGTGCTTGCTACTGTACCCAACGGCATTGTCCACAGAAAGAAAATAAGGCCCAGACAGGAGAGTTTAAGAAGGTGGCCCAGAATTTTAAGCTGTTAGAGAAGACATTTCTTTTACATAAAAATGTCCTCTGGTACCTGTTTCAGCCATTTCTGTTATCAGTAACTTCAGGACTGAGAAGATCCTACATACCTTTGGAAAAAGACATTTGAAATCCGTGCTGGGTTGACATTATTTTTAAGAACACAGTAAACACGAACTGCTTGGGAGGGTAGTCGAAAATGTTGTCCAAAGAGCACATTTTGAAGACAATGGAATTGTTCTTCGACTTTAGCAACCTACAGTTCTCAACTGCTTGTACTCCTTGGTACATTTTAACATTGCCCATGGAAACAGAGCCAGGTTGGAGGCCATTTTCTAGATGTGCTGCCAGTAGACATGAAGACCGAAGTGCATTGTTTATTTCCTATTTAGAAATCCCTGCCCATCTCAAAATCCCATTGTCAATCCTCTTACATTCACAAGGAAAAGTGAGATTTGGGGAAAGCATGACCAGAAGTTAAGGGGAAAATAAGAGATGCAGAGGTCCTTGTTTATACTTTGTACGATTTCTGGAACACAGTAAAAAGAACCTGAAGCAGACACTCTTGCTGTCAGTCACTGCAGTGATTGCTGAGCTTGAGTGTATGCGCTGCTGTTTTTGCACACTCACAAATCCCAGTGGTTAAGGAAATCTGGTTGCTAACTGCACACTAGGCAGTATAGATAAGAACAGGTGCTTTCCTTCCTTGAAAAGTTTATTATTCAGTTTTTGTTTGGAAAGTCCATCTCTGTAGATACATACACACAGTTAGTTACAAGATAAAACGGAAGGAAACGGCATGCAGCACCGCCATAGAGAGATAAGATAATAATACTGATAACCTGAGCTGACCAACTGTCCTTGTTGGCCTTAGACTTACCACAGTGAATTAACTTAAGGTCAAGAACTCAAACACTCATCCCCAGTTTTCATTTATTTTTTGCTCACAGGGATTCAACGGCCAAAATATTTATGTTTAAAGTTCAGTCTGCTAGAAGCATTGCCTGCCAACAGTTGTAATTTTTAACATTTGGTCATTTGTCTACCTAAACACTGCAGCTGCAACTCTTGAGGTTGGTTTTGTTCCCCATCTGCTTTAAGAGCACCACTAATCCTTTTGGAGGGAAATGGTAGAACTAATTGTAACATCAAAACTAATAAATGCTCTTCTTCCTCTTCATCCTCTCCCACCTGTGCTATTTTATTCCAGCTATTTCTATGGCATTTTCTTCCTTTTTGTATGAAAGTGACGTTTAACAAAGCTATTTTATCATCTGAAATACATAGCATGAAAAGTGAGATTTTTTTCAACAGTTTTTCGCCTTTCAGTGAGAACAGGCCAAGTCCAAACTTCAGGACTCTCAAAAGTCCTACCTTATACAAGGTTTTGATTACCAAAACATGAGCTCAAGCATTTGCTTTGCAGCAGAGCTAAAGTGCTTAAGTGTGCTCTATTTTGTCAACAGAGAGCAGCACTACTTATGGCAGCTCCACTGTATCCCACCTTACTATGCTATTTAACCCAAACTTACCAGTGTACAACTGTAAGAACTAAAGAACACTAAGATCTGCAGTTCTATTATAAACACAAAGTAGTATCACTTAATCAACTGCACTATGTTAGTTTGATTCATTTACTTAGTTTCCATTCCAATAGACTATTTACTAAGAGTTTAAGTTTTTTATACTGGTTTAATCAAGAGTGTGGATGTTTCTACAGAGCTTTGAAGACAGCTCAGTTTGTGGTTTCGGTGGAAGGATACCCGAGACAGAAGTGTCTCTGTCAGACTGGCATTGGCCTCTCCTCCATTGAAGATCACCACAGAAGAGATCCACAGGTGACTCATCCACATTCCAGATACTTGCAGTCCTACTATGACCAGGAAGAAACATGCTTGGGGGGAGGGACAGATGGACAACAGACCTCTGGCTTCAAACAAATCCACTGCAGATTGAGAGCAACTCAGTACTAAGAACAGCATTGTCAACATGTTTACTCATGAATTTGATAAAGTCAACTGGTTGAAGGTTGGCTGTTTGTTCGAACTGATAAGGTTGCAGTTATTAGAGACTGCACTTAGTTTTGCCTTTTCTTTTTTCTGTGCTATTAGCAGCTTACACATCTCAATTTTAAAATACTGATGTTACACAGTGTTTCGATGGGAGCTGAAACTGCTCAACTGTTCTTAACAACCTGTTTTGCTCTGCCAAAAAACTCTTGGTGCTCTTCCGTCACTTATTGAAGGACATCGAAGCCGCCACTTACTGCTTCTCCTCCTCCCTGAGCATCCAGCATGAGAGCGTAGAGGTAGGCAATAGCTCTTAAGACTAGACTCTGTTACCCATCATTAGAGTCTGGGAGAACACCACTGTGGTGGTGTTTGAGCACTTCTTCTCATAATACAGTTCCAGTCAGTGTTAGAGGCAGGATACCTGGACAGAAAGACCTTTGAGCCACTCTTCTGGTATGTCAACTCAGAAAAAAAGACAAATGCATGCATTGACATATCTTTCCCCAAATCCTTTGCTAAATACTGCCCCTCAGACTTTGTCTATATAGTAAGAAAATATGGAGACAGAAGATGATTCTAAGATGCAACTGAAGCAAACCCTTCAGTACTAATCATCATCCAAGGAATATTACAGAGAATTTTCAAGTGCTCAAGCATTCTGAGCAAGTTGGTCTGAAGTATTTCATCATTTTTGCAATTTTCCCTCTAAAACTGGGGTACTACCACAGGACACATGATCTTAAACTGGACAGGTCACTGGTTCAATTTAATATTCAATATTTTGACTAGGAAGGCTGACCACATGAATCTATGCAAAAGCAAACATTTTACATGCCTTTGAAGAGCTGAGAAGTATGAAGACCTGCAACTCTCCTATATGCTTAAGACTTTTGGACTATTGACACAAAAATAGGACTTTGGAAACAGCGTGAACAGGGAGATGTAGTACTGTCCTAGGAAGTGTCAGGAGAGGATCTTACTGGTCCAATTTTTTAATTGCCAAGTTTTCACTCAACTCTTCATGACAGGGGGTTTAGGTAGCTGTCAAACATACAGGAAAAACACGAAACAAGTAAAGCATGGGCCATTTAAAAGTTATCATTTTGTGCCATTTATTGCCGGGACTTTTTTTTTTTTCCCCCTCCCTTCAAGCCAATCCTATGCTCAGAATGAAAGTACTTTTTTTTTTTTTCTTCAAATCATTTCATACCTCTGCAACATTCAGCCTTCTCTGCTAAAGCAACACACAGTAAGTGAAGAAGAAGAAAAAGGGCTTTAAGGAACATGTTATTGATAAAACCAAACTCTAAAATCTTTAGCATTGAAAATACCTCTCTTCAGATTGCCTGTGCATTATACATTGCAGCATCACTGTGAGACAGCTATAAATGCCAGGAGAAACAGAGCTTTGCAAAATATCTGCAATGTCATTCACCTACGTCTCACTAACAATGTGGCATTTAATTTAAGATAGCCTTTCAAACGTTTTTCAGGATGGGGTGAGTATATTCTTTGAAACACCTGGCTCAAGAGGGAGTTTTCAAAAGGGGTAGAATTCATCTTGCCTAAAAGTTAACAGCAAGTCTGTACTGAAAATTGAAAACTTCACAAGCTTTGAATGCAAAATTAAAAGCAGATGCTTTATCTATAAAGTTTATGTAAGAACACTAAACTGCAGTGTTTATGACATTTTCTCCAATCTTTCAGGCATTTTCTCTGAGAGTAGAAGAAAATATATATACCAAAAAGGAAAAAAAAAGAAAGACATCAGCAAGAGATATTTTATCCTCCCCGTTCAGTAATATAGAAAAAACAACCAAAGCACATTACAGCTCACGATACATGTTTATTATTAGAGGTGTTTACAGAAACGTCTGCGAATTACTGCTAGTCTAAGACTGACAATTGGGGGTGTTTATGGTTTATGGCTTTGTTTTTTGAATCATCTAAAAAGTCACAAAACTGATTAACTTTGGGGGCTATTTCAGTCTTATTAAAAAAAGTTCAATTCACAGATAAAGGAGAAGGTGCTTTCACTAGCAATTTAGTAACTACGACCAAATAGGGTGTAAAACTTGGCAGGGTTTTTGCCGCAGACACATTTTGCCCCACTCTGTAGTTCACGGAGAGGCTGAAAAGGTATGCAGAGACTTTTTGCTCCCATGGAGGGGGCACCAGGCTCAAGATCTTGATCCCTGAAATAAAAGCATATTCATAAATAACAACATTTATTTAAAAACAAACATGCAATAAAGTGCATTATGCATAAAATCTGTAAAGCACACTAATTAGTCTGAAAGTTTCAAAACTAAGGGAGTAAGTATACTGAATTATGCAGGACAGCAAGAGTCAAGGGTGAAGACTGTACATCAGTGTTATACCCACAAGCATCTTACATGCCTGTTTTACATTCAAACCATTTTTATTTGATCTTGGCAGATCCTCTCCAGTTCAGTTATATTTTACCTGGCAGTGGTCTTCTTGATCCAATCCTCACACTCAATTTCCCCACAAAAAGGGATTTGTACAATCTGAAATGGAAGGGAGTAAAGAGGTGGAGAAAAAAAAAATCAGTTATGCATCTAAAAAAAAACTCCTCCTTGTCTCTGGAAGATTCCTAAACCTTCAAATCTCATATGTACTCAAAGTAGAAACACTTCTGATTACTACAATTAAATTTTAATAGCCCTTTCTCATCAGAGAGGTACATAGTCACAGTCATCTCTCCATAGGGCAGCATGGAAAACCCAACACAGCATTTAAATCAAGTCAGGGTGCTGATTTTATTTTTTTTTTCCCCAAATGTATCTTCCATCTGTGAAAAGCATAAATACTATTTTCTCCTGGAAATACTCTGTTTTTCAGGAAAAGTTTAAATTTTCCAAACTACAGAACAAATATTTGCTTACATAGTGCAAGCCAGTGCCTTCTCCATTTTAATTCCACTACTGTGAATTTTCATATTTTCTGAACAAGACAGACATGCGTATTTAAAGATAAAACAAAACTGACAAGAACACATTTTTCTTGTAGAAAAAAACTGGTGCATATTTTCCTGCTGTTTTGAATGTTGGATAGCTGAAGAAAATTGGGAAAGTAAAGCTGAAACGATGATCTCATGCATTCCACTCAGTACTACTGTCAGTGAGTGTAGCAATTTTTTTTCCCAAGTTTTGTACACTATTTTACTGATTTTTTTTCCTTTTTAAGGGATTTACAGCAGAAATTCAGTCAACTACTAAAAATCAAGACTACTGGTAAAAAGACACCTCCACACATATATTTGAGCACACATGTAATGCTGACAGCTGAGGGCAATATAATAGCTACTGAATTCTGCTTGCACAGTCATTTTAATTATATCAACACTGTGAATAAGGTCTGCTGACCTGTGGTTTTCTTTCACCAAATTTACATTCTTAGTGCAAAATTCTCAATTTGCCTTGAAGTAGAACATACCTTTATTAAACTTCACTTTATAACTTCACTTTCTTGCAGCTGAGAAAACGAACCATTACCACTCTACTACACTGTGTTCACATTAATCTTTTGTTAGTTAAATTAAAGTTTGTTTAAATACATATGCAATTATTCTTACAGTTTGAACTAAACTTTGCATGCAGCTTAAAAGAACACCGAAGCAGCCCATACTTTTAAAGAGCTAATAGTTTACATTTTAATTACAGTCAGGGGAAAAGAGTAACAGGAATTAAACAGGAGTAGTTCAGCTTACAAATTTTCTTCTTAAACCATCGCCAGTGCTAACAGCATAATTTAAAGAAGTTACAGAATACATGTGGCATAAAATATCGTCCATACAGCATGTATAGGTAGATAGAAAGTCATAAAATGATGTACCTCAGTTTTCTCAATTCAGATATGCTGATTAGAATAAACTTCTAGAACCTAAGTACCAAAAAGGTGCAAATATCTTCAACTTGGAATGTAAAAATAGTTGTTCGCATTTCCAATTGTAACTATATATTAAACTATATTTGAATTCTAACACAATACAAATAGTACAATTCCCTTGGCTCTCTCTAGAATCTAGCTGTACATGAAACTGAGCATCGGACATTGAAGACCAGGCATTTTACACATTGGCAGACAGTATCATTTGAGACTTCCGCAGTAGGAGGAGAAAAAAGGGTGTGCCTATAGCATTCCTTAAAACTAAAGGATAGTGATTTATGTACATGCACAAATATATAATTAACTTCACATTGCATCCTTACTCTCGGAATGCAGGTGACTCTCCGTTTCAGTTGTTTGCTTGTTTTTTAAACATATAAGCTTACTTTTTCCCTTGACTGTTTTCTTTGTCTTGAAGACAGTCAAGTAGAGTTTCAAGGCATGCTTATTTCAGAAGCAAAAGATACATAATGGCACGTCTTGAAATCACTATACACAAGGAGCAGTAGTACTATTTGAACGCCTATACTGAGCAGAATTATTTGTTAAGCAAAGATTTTTACTTCTTAAATCTACCTCCAGAATCATCAGATGTTTTAGAGAGAGCCGCACCAAGGAAACAATACCTTACAGTCAGCAGGAAGAGCCCCAAACCATATGGAAACAGAGTATTTCACACTTGTATTTAGTTTTATAAAGGAAAATAAGACACTACTACTACTCCAGCACCTGTACACAAGAACTTCTAAAAAAATCCATATCTTCAACTTCATAAGGATACTAAATCGGTCCCTCCTCTGAAGTTCACAATCATTCCTTCAAAACTTGTTACAAATCAGATTCAAGTGCAATAGGAGAGGCACGAAAACAGTGCGATCGAAGGTCAAGGCTAACATATAAAATTATTTTTGAAGTCAACAAAAGTAACTGAGTTCTTGGCACTCTAGCACTTTCCATTAGAACTTCTGAAATTTTCAGAGTAGACCTAATTGGTACACAAAAAACCTGATCTCTCTCTATTATACACAGATTGATTCTGGGGATTCTACTATTTGAACACATCCGTCTAAATATATGAAGAATTTCACAAGCTGAGAGCTGGTGACAGAATTTCAGGGTTAGTATAAGTTGATCTCTGAAAAAGAGAAAGATGCTCAAATCTCTGATGAAGATTTAATTTCTCATCTAAGATTCAAATGCTTTGCCAGAACTAAATTTTTCACAGATCTCTAGTATGCCAATAAAGATGGATCAGAAGAGCTCCATCATCCACCATTATGGGTTATTCTTACTATCAACTCGAGGAGAGTTCTGATTCCTAGCAATTTTCGATGAACCCAATGGCTTCTACTCAGGTCATACAGGCAAATCTTCTTTGACGTAAGTAGCATGTACTTTAGACTCTAACTTGGACGCTATTACAAGATTTGACAAGTGTTTTTCACTGTATTTGCATAATGACAGTAGTTTATCTTAATCCAAATAATATATTTACTTTAATCTCTCTGAAAAGCACCTTCTAGTAAAAATAAAACACTTCAAATGCAAATCGTCAAACTGCAGCAACAAAAGCCACTTAAAGGCACTGTCACCTCTTACATAGCACTAGAATTTTACCCCATATTTAATAAATACATTATTTCAGCAAAAGAAGAAATGAACATGTAACACAAATTTAGGAAAGCTAATTTTTCTTTGTGCAGCTCAACAGGAGACACTTCATCAGCTTGTTAGGGGAGAGTTCCATAACAACCACAACAGTACGTATGCAAGTATGTACGTATGTATATATACAGTCTTTGAAACTTCTAGCCCCTGATTATTTGTAAGGGATGGGAAGTGTGTGAAGGCGTTTACCAGGATTTTGGAATTAAGTAAATTTCCTTACCTTTCCTGAATCAAGCTCTTTTTGAAAATCCTCCATAGTATTGGCCACCACCATATGACTTTTTAGGTCCTCAGAAGCTCTAAGAAAATGGAAAGAAAAAAAAAAAATCACTCAGGGTAGGATTATACATATAACCACACTGGCCAACTGAACCAAGTTTTCAGTTAGCCAAAATAAAAATTACAAGAAGAGGACCTATTCATTCATTCGAATCTCCTTAATTAGATTATGTTTTTCAACCAGTTCTGTCTCCAAAGAGATAAAATTTTGATTAACTACTAACGGGCTGTGCAGATTGCTGCACATTTTACTACGTTAATTCACACTTGTGTGTGTCATTTCAACATTGACCAATTGTAGACAGAAACAGAAAAATACTATAGATAGCTGTTTTTTTTTTTTAAATTACATTCTAATCTGAACAGTAGAATGCTTTTTAACTAGGTAAACATATTCTGCCTGTAAACAAGCTTTGATCACCACAGAAGAAAGTACATTCCAGCAGTAACACTCATCTGCCATGGTGCTAGATCATCCAGTCAGTTCTTTCTCAGTGTACTCGGGAACAAGAATTTCCAATGACAGACATGCAGGGGAGTTGGCATATGCAATAACTGCAAACAACAGTTTCAAAAGCATTTGATTGCTTATGAGAAAACAAACATATGAAAGTCAATAGGACATAGGGTCTTAACATACACTTCTGAACGTAGATCTTCAACTACTGAAGTTTCTTGGACAACTTTGTATCTTTCAAAATTCCCTACCAAAAGCATCTTTTAGGAATGAATGCTGTATAATATCATCCCATTAATTATTTATGATGTATTTGTTTTTTATTAATACTTTACAAGAATTCACAGAAGTATTTTTTTAAAGTAAGTTCATAACCTTTAACATTGTTTCATAAGCACTAAAGGAAACTTCTATCACTGTATGTGAACAAGCGTTGGAGGCAGAAAAATGAAATATCACAAACAGAAAGATGGGCCAAACCTGTCCTCCTGCACACTTGAACCAATAAATCAGTAAATTTTTCTGACAGGTAAAAGTACATCTGTGATTAGCACAGCCATTTACTATACCTCTCAATTTACCTGTTGTATAGGTTAGCATGGATTTCCTTCAAAATCTGCTTCAGTTTATCTTCTGCCTCGTGTTCTGAAAAGGTCAGCTTCTGTCCTGTGTCTCTTCTGACAGCTACAAACTGTTCGTTCTTCATGTCTCGTGGTCCCACTTCAACCCTGACTGGAACACCCTTCATGAAAAAAAGTGAGAAGTTATAATAAGTAAGTCATTCTCGGAGGAGTTAATTTTCTCCTTTCTTTTGTTTTAAAGCACAGTCCGAATATGGAATCACTGTATATATTTAAATTTCTTTGAAAAAAATCAGCATACATTCCACTGTGTTTACTCATTTCTGTCCTTCCCATCCACACACTCTTCACTTGTGCATCATACCATGCTCCAGTCTTGTTTACTAACTTGGAGACTGCATCTGTGCCAACACATAAATGATACTAATACTGTTAAAACACCATTGATACTACACTAAAACAGTTATCCCAGACCGTGCAAATCAGATTTTTAGAGTCTGAATGATTAAGACTTCTATAGTCATTTTAAAGTTCTAGTTCATCCAATAATAATACCTTTAAATTCTGTTTTCACAAAACACTTTCAACTGTATGAATAACAAATAGCAGAAGTTCTGTTAAACATAGCCTTAATATCAATGTTAATCATATGGAATATTTGACTATAAACAGATAGCTTTCTTTATGTAAAGCTTTTATCACTGAAGTTTATGAAGCATAAGAACCATGTAATTTCTGACCTCCCATAAACGGGCAGACAAAAAGTTTCCATTTTACTAGTCAGTTAAGAGTCTACTGGGTCTAATTTATTTTCCTCTACATCCTGCTGTCACGTGTCATAAGCTGTACACATTTTTTCATTGGAAAGGGAGAGAGTGCATGGGAGAGTGAGTACATGTGAATGTGGTGTGTTTCATTTTTTTCTCCCTAAAGGAAATCTAATTAGCAAGCTAAAAGCTAAAAACATCGTACAGACATTTACCCAAGCTTTCTACTAATTTTGTGCTCAAAATCTCTTCAAGTTCACAGTTTCCAAATGATTCCAGGGACCTGGATAGGCTGGAGAGCTAGGCTGAGAGGGACCTCATGAAGTTCAAAGGCAAGTGCAAGGTCTGCAAGTAGGGAGGAATAACCCCATGCACCAGTACAGGTTGGGGATTGACCTGCTGGAAAGCTGCTCTGCAAAGAAGGACTTGGGAGTCCTTGTGGACAAGTTAACCATGAGCCAGAAATGTGACAAGAAGGCCAATGCTATCCTGGGGTGCATGAGGAAGAGTGTTGCCAGCAGGTCAAAAGAGGTGATCCTCCCACTCTACTCAGCCTTGGTGAGACCACATCTGGAGTATTGTGTCCAGTTCTGGGCTCGCCTGTACAAGAGAGACATGGAGCTCCTGAAGATAGTCCAGCAGAGGGCTACAAAGATGCTTAGAGAACTGGAGCATCTCTCTTACAACGAAAGGCAGGGAGAGCTGGGCCTGTTTCGCCTGGAGAAGAGAAGGCCAAGAGGGCATCTTATATAAATATCTTAAGGGAAGGTGTAAAGATAATGGGGCCAGACTCTTTTTGGTGGTGGCCAGTGATAGGATGAGAAGCAGTGGGCACAAACTGAAACACAGGAAGTTCCATCTGGATATGAGGAAAAATTTTCTTTCTGTGAGGGTGACAGAGCACTGGAACAGGTTGCCAGAGAGGTTGTAAAGTCTCCTTCTCTGGAGATATTCAAAACCTGCCTGGATGTGATCCTGTACAATGTGCTCTAGGTGACCTTGCTTGAGCAGGGGGGTTGGACTACATAATCTTCAGAGGTCCCTTCCAACCTCGACCATTCTGTGACTCTGTGATTCCCCATACCCCACATTCTTCATGCTAAAAAGATGAATAATACAGTAAAATCCATCTGAAAGATGAAATATATACTCCTTCTGCACAGCTGCATAAGAAGCTGTTCAAAATTATTCCTAACAAACAACTTAACAAGCATTTCAATTTATGGCATATAAAAAAATGGCCTCCATAATTAAAACTCAGCAGAAAGTATTTAGCATTTCCATCCCATTTTCTAATTGTCATACAATTTTCCAGTGAAAGAAAGATTCACAATGGCCACATAGGAAGTATACCTAAGAAAGAGCAATTGAACTAATACCAGACATTATAACACAAGTAACAATAACTTGGCTGTCTTTGGAGGTAACGTCAGAAATCTGCTAAGCTGAGAAGTAGATAAGTCAAAATATTTTCCAGTTCATTTTTGTACTTATTACTCTAGTACCCTTACGTGCCTTACCCTCTGAACTTCCTTATCAGTACTTAGTAAAATGAGTTCACTTCACGTGCAATTAGTCTGAAGATGTAGTTTACGTATTCTTCCTGTTCTTATTGTGTCAGAAGTTAAGACAAGAAGATAAAATACTAGGGGTTTTGGGGGGGAACATAAAGGTTGAAATTCGGGGGTGGGGCAGGCACCAGATACCCTGGAATTGGCAAAGGAACATACAAGCCATTTGTGAAGTCATAGCTGCAGGAACCCTGAACAATGCTAGACTACTACCACACCAATAAAGTCTTTCTCTTTGTGAGCTGAATACCCAAAGTGCTTGCCTACCACGAAAGCTCTACGAAAACTGACAAGGAAAAATGGAAGTCACACTGAGAGTACTAAACATTTTTTAAATTAGGTCTCTTATTTCTCAACATGATTCTGAAATATTTTACATATGTATTTTGATGACATTTAGCTACAATTCAAATATAAGGTTGCATGTATAAATGGCTTACGCTAGATACTTCTAGTAGATTTTATAAAAAGCATCAAGTTTGCCCCCTACTGCACCTCGCTGGTAAACCTAATTTCTTTTTAAAAAGCCTCAAAACATGGATTCTTGGTATTAGAGCTCCATTTTCAAAAACGTAAGAGGTTAGACAAAGGAAAGAGAACTTGGACACAAGGGGAACTTTCAACAGCTCAGGGAGCTTCTATCATCTTACGCTGAAGATGAACCAGATGAAACTGATTTCAAATTCCAAACAAAAATATGATCCTAAAGCATCACTCAACACATTGTTCAATTTCTAATTACCATTGTTTCATTCTGTTCTGCTATTGTTGTTTTACAAAAGCCCCTTATAGCTGATGAGACAGAACTGTTTCTTTCAACTACTATATGAAGGGCAACATAGCGTTTTGAATCAACAAAATTGCTCCTTTCTTTGTTAATGCTATACAGCGTTATCTTCTCTGTTCCACTGTGTGCAAAGAACATACTGTTGTGACCCTGGAGACACAGTACAAGTTTTTAAACATGCAGTTGATTCCTGCTATTAATTTCATTTTCTAGGTACACAAGGTGAAGACTCGGAAGTTCAAAAATTGCAAATGACATGCATATTGTAGCAAAAAGCAAGTCTCAGAAAACACCTTTTCTTCATACATTAATAAAGAGAACACCCTAACAGAGGCGATCATTGATTATCAGGCAGTGATTCTTTATTTAAAGAAAACATTTACCTTCAGAATACAAGGCACACATACATGCCCCACATATGAGCTTTGAAATACCCTCTAGAAAAAAAATGTACCTTAAGTTCCCAATGATTGAACTTCCAACCAGGTGAATAGTTGTCTCTTAAATCAGCACGTACACGGATATTAACACTAAGCAGCCTTTTACGATATTCATTACATTTCTTCAATAAAGCCTCTTTGTCCTCTTCAGAAAGGGAATTTGTGATACCACAGGGAATAATTACAACCTGCAGTATAATGTGACAGGTATTTCATATTAAAAGAAAATTAGCTCCTAGTTATTATAAAAGCTTAAAAAATATTGCAGTCCAGTAATTTCTTTCACAAACTCAGAAGTAAAGAATACATTTCCCTTTTCATCCAAATGATACAGATAAAAATATTTTACACGGATAGACTATTAAAGGGAGCTTGTCCACCACAAGCACCCTAATAATTTGTATCAAATTTATACAGCATGCTCTGTAATTAGACAGCTCCTATCCTATGTCAAACAATTTTTGGTGCCCAGTACAAAAAGCTCAAATTCCAAGACAGGAAAGAAAAATGAATAGTATTTTAAGGCATATAATGGACAATTTTTACACACCTGAACACAAGCTACTCGAGGGGGGAGCACTAATCCCATGTTATCTCCGTGAATCATTGTCATTACGCCAATAGTTCGAGTTGTAATGCCCTATGAATTCTGATATGCAAACTGTTTTTCTCCTGGTTTCTTAGGATCTTCAAATACATTTTCAAACATCTTCGAGAAATTCTGCCCTAGGTGATGTGAC
>VXAL01001710.1:83475-141101 GCA_013399475.1 Chauna torquata
TTCGCGCGGCCCGTCGCCGCCTCGCCGCTTGCCGTAGCGCAGGCGGAAGCGTCCCCAGCGCGCGGCCCGGGGAGCCGTGAGGATGCTTCGGGCCTCNAGCCGGCAGCCCCTGGCGGAGAGCCGGCAGGACTCCCAGTACCGGGACACGGTGCTGGTGCCGCACAGCCGCTTTGCCGCGCAGCTGCCGGGGCGGCTGCAGCCCGAGACCGAGCTGGAGACGCAGCAGGTGGGGTCCGGGCCGGGGCTGCGCGCCCCGAGGGGGCAGGGGGCGACGGGCCGGGGCGGCCGCGTCTGCCTCTGCCTCTGCCTTTCGTCGCGGTCCGCTGTGCCCGGGCGGGCTGGCGGGGACGCTGAAGCTCTCGGCTTGGTTTGGGCTTCTGTATATGTGGCGCCGGTGGCTTGCTCGGAAATTTGTTACAGCTTCATGCGGAGGGGGAATAACGACCCTCCTGATAGCGCAGGAGCAGAATAATAGTGCTAGGTTTGGTATTATGCCTTTCCCGGGGTTTTTAGTGTTTTTAAACTACCAACGTTTTATGTTATGGAGTTAGAGAAGTTAACTTTCCATGTTGTTGTTTTTGTGTTTTTTTTTTTTTTAACATATTTTACTATCTAGCTAAAATCCAGATTTTTCGGAAGTGCGAAGAAATGTGACGGTTTAGGTGTTTTCTTGTTGTCTCTACAGAAAAGTGGTTTCTCAGAACTGTATTCATGGCAAAGGCAAAGGAAAACAAAGCAGGAATTTTGTCTTCATGACGGACCACCATATGCCAATGGAGACCCTCATGTTGGCCATGCATTAAATAAAGTAAATATCTACTCATTCATACTGTTCTGTTTTGAAGTGGTCAGCACTTCCTGTAATGTGCTATGTGCTCTCCGTTATCATTTATATATAGCACTTTCAAGAGTTTCATCCAGTTTTGGTATACAGGGCTTTTAATTTTCATTTCACAGATAAAAGAGAATGATATGGTGACATAGATACCAAGGTGGTATAGGTGCCTACTGTGACATAAGTACCATATACCAGTATATTGTACATATATGCTGAGTGTTCATTTATAATGCTGTTTCAGTAAATGAGTAAATATTTTTAGAGAAAATCCAGCCTGTAATTCATTCCTAAACAATATTAAATGTACAGTTTATGTGTTTATTGAAGTTACCACACGTACATGCATGGGTGATTGCATATTTATAAATGTGTACATACAAAAATGTTACTGCAATGCATGGTTCAGCTGTGCTTTGGTATTCCTTTTTCCTTTAGGCATTTTGCAACTTTGTTATATTGCATTTAGTCTTTTATTTTATCTGGGTATCCTCAGTAGAACCATGATGGCTAAATGTTGGTGGCTTTTAAAATATGTGTTTTAGTTTCAAAATAATACTGCTAAATATGTTTGGGTGTGTTTAGATTTGATCTTGTGAATGATAGTATTACACATGGTACAGAGTGGGAAAGAATAAAATGTGACTAACAGCTTCTTAAGGTACTAAGTGCAAAAGCTTGGACTTCTGAAAACCCTAGGTTTTGGTAAGTGATCATTTATATCAAGAAGAAATAATGCGCACTAGGTGAACACTGTAGATCCAGCTAAATGTTTAAAAATGAGGGCAAATAGGATTTGCTCGCTTCAAGTTCTGCAAGTTTATAAGCTGCATCTTTCAACTATACTGAATGTGAATCCCTTTGATGGGAGGTCCTTTGAGGTTCTGCCAAAGTTCAAAATGATGGACAAAAAAAATCAGAAACGCATGGTCTTAAATGTCAATCAATTATGCCACTTTTTATATTTGTTTTTAATAATAGCATCTTAAGTAATAACGTCGCTATTCCACATGGGGGAGCTAAAGTGCTAACTGGCCCTTCTCTTTTCAGATTTTGAAAGACATCACTAATCGTTTCTACATGATGAGAGGTTATAAAGTACATTATGTGCCAGGATGGGATTGTCATGGGTTGCCAATTGAGTTGAAGGCATTGTCAGAAGTCAAAGGAGCTGAAAATCTTTCACCAATGGAAATTAGACAAAAAGGTAAACTACTGTTTGCAATATCCTTATTGAAAAAGTTGGCTTAAATATTTCTACATCCTTCTCACCATATTTTGAATTTTATAGCTTTTATACTTTATTATGTGATTTTTCTATTAGGTATTGGTGACACTTTCTGGGATCACTGAGTACAATGTAATCTTAGGAGGTGGAGTAATTGAACACAGGCTTAATTTGTTGCTGTAATGAACATGCATGGCATTGACAAAGAATTTAAAAAAAACAAGGAGAGGATTTGCATTTCTGCTTTGCTTAACTGTGTAGCAGCATGAAACAAGTGTTTATCAGATCAGCATGCTTTTGGTTTTTGAAGACTGAACTTAGGTTAGGAACTAAAAAGAAGCACCTAAAAATCAGGCTTCGTCAGGACAGTTTGGCTCAATATCATACTTAGGAATGTATCTATTGACTCTGTTTTTGAAAATACGACAAAACTATATGGGTGATCCTTTCAGAGAAAGTTGGTCTGCATTATATGGAAGCTGTTTCCAAAAAAAATAAAAATAAAAAAAAATTCAAATGTCTTATCTATTGAAAGATGTCAACATTCAGCTGCAAACTATTTGCAATGGCAATTTAAACTTCTTTAGCTTGAAATTGCAGCAATGAAATGGGTTTACTTAATTTCATCTGCATATTGCATTGAAAAGTTTAGATCAGCATCAACAGAGGTGGTTAATATTCATTCTTATTCAATGTTATTTCGTAGTGCATTTTGAGAAATTGTCTTCACAATTAAATACATTTAATTTTTTCCTTTTCCTTAAAAAGGGAGCTTATCTGCTAGAGACATTTGTGCTGTATATGCTCATATTAGTCAAAAAAAAGCCTCTCCTAGGTCTTTTACCCTTTCCAGTAACATTAGGTAACTACTTCTCTGAAATATATATTTTTTTCAACCTTAATAATCTATTTAATACACATTGGTAATTAGCGCATAGTTTCAATAAGTTCAGTTCAGGCTCTTCTCAAATATGTCAACAGCATGTTTTAAATGGTATTGTATTGATCTAGTGGACTAAACCATATACTTAATGTAGCTATTCCTTTCAGCCAGAGAATTTGCAGAAAGAGCAATTGAGAAACAGAAATCTGCCTTCATTCGTTGGGGCATAATGGCAGATTGGGCTAACTGTTATCGTACATTTGATCCAAAGTATGAAGCAAACCAGCTGAGAGTCTTCCAGAAAATGTATGATAAGGTATGTTGAATTACTACTGAAGTATGTTTTGATTTGTGTTACAAGTGTTGATTCTCTTAACTTTTCTTTTTTCCCTCCTTTTCCTCTTTAGGGTTTCATTTATCAGGACTATAAACCTGTGTTTTGGTCTCCTTCAGCAAAGTAAGAATCAACTTACTGTTTTGCCTTCTAAATTTTAACAAGGATGTCAATAGCTTTTCGTTTTCAAGTGTGTTAACTTATGTTTGGTATCTACTCAGAACAGCCTTGGCAGAAGCAGAGCTTGAATACAATGAGCAGCATGTCAGTCGTTCTGTGTATATAAAATTTCCACTGTTGAAGTTGCCACCTAAGCTGACCTCTGTGATAGGTATGACTTCCATATAGACTTTAAGACTGATAGCTTTTATTTTTATTACAATTGTAAGTAAAGTACTTTCCATTTACATCTGTAGATGGATCATCCCCTGCTAGCATGCTGGTCTGGACCACGCAACCTTGGACTGTGCCGGCGAATCAAGCAGTTTGTTACATGCCGGATTCAGTGTATGTCTTTAACTTGGTTCACTCATCTGTGTCATTCCTTATCAATATTTATCAACAAAGTTAAATTAAAACAAAGTTTATCAGCAAAGTTAAATAAAAAATTTTGGACAACCATTACATTTTATTTAAGGCATCTGCTTTTTTTTAAGTGATGCAATTGTAAGCTTTGTTCTGTATCTCTATTAATATATTAATTTCTGCTTTCGTTTTTAGTTACTTCTTTCTGATGGTATGCTATCTTGAAATTATTTTGAGATTGAGTGAATTGGATACGTAGATCTTAAAACCTATTTTGCTGTGTTTTAGAGATTGAGTGTTTAAACAATTTTCAGCTTTATGGTGTTTGTAATTATTTAGTATTGTAAATATGTATTTCCATTGTAGATATTCAATTGTGAAATGTGCAACTACTGGTGAGCACTTCATTCTAGCTGCAGATAGAGTTGAATCTACAGCTGCTGTTTTGGACACACAGTTTGAGGTTATATCAACGTGTAAAGGTAGGTTTCAATATTGTTAATCTTAAGTTGATTAAGTTATGTAGTACGTAACTGAAAACTGCTTTGATTTTCATGTTTTAATAAGTTTGTTTGTATTCTGAGAACATGCTTTGCTAAAATAATGTCAGATTCAGTGTTGGTGTATTGTAGCTGAATTTCTCAATCAGAGATTTCAAAGTACTTTTTAAAATCTGCATTGACACTTCAAAAATTTAAACATATGGTAAAGTCTGTTTATGATCAAAATCTTAATTATACTGACTGCAATTTGTCTGTCTTTCAACCCTTGCTGACGAGAACAAGGGGCTAGTTACAAGTATGCTTACTGACCACCTGATTGCTAAATTCTATGAAAACTATTGGAAAAGAATGCAGCATAACTGGTAATGCTGTCAGCCATTGTTGTAATTTAATATTCTTAAGTTTCTCATTGTTAAGAGGTATTTTAAGCATTCTTCGTAACTGTGAAGACTATTGAAGTATCCTAGGTGACTGTTGTCTGTACTGAGGAGCTAAAGCAGTAAAGTTTTGCGTCCTAACATATTGCATAGCAATATTTCTTAATAAGCAGACTTCTGATTCAGTGTTTTGAGTTGGGATTTAATGTATCATTTGTGAGTTTTATTCTCTTGCCTATATCTGTGATTCAAAGCTGGAAATACATGTATCTAGAGGAGCTGAGAAGTCTGTTTCTATGACCTTTTCTTTTAAGGTTATTCTGGTGTTTTGCCATGCCTTCTTTTCAGAGGAAAAAAGTTATCAATTTCTCCACTTAATAATCTTGTTTTTACCTAATGATAAAATTACCTGGAGGTATTCTCCTCACAGGTTCCACCTTCTTGAATCACGTGATTGCAGATAACATACAACAGTAGTGTTGGACCTTCTTGACAAGTAACATATTAGAACTGTTCTTTTTATCTTCCTGTAATACACCAGTTATTGTTTATATTCGTTACCTTTCTATATTTGTGTACCTAACTGTCTGACAGCTATTCCTGAACATGTTCCTTCTTGGAAGGAAGATAGTAAATGAAGGCAATTTTGTTGCATGAAGCATAGTTCAAACTCTGTGATTCTTGACTTTCAGCTAGGCTTTACCACTAAGATTTTTTTTTTTTAACTTTAAATTATCTCTAGCTTCATTTGCACTGTACTCTATTTGCACATACTTTAGAGAATTGAAATGAGTTGTTCGTGATAATATTAGTATTTAGTGGTAGAACTAGGAATAGATCCCAAATTCAAGGTTGTTAGCTTACCAAATCATTACTGAGATCTGTTTCTAGAGTACCGAGGCAGTCATCCCTAAGAAATGGCAATATGAAGAGTGTTTCTAGGTAGAATATCACTACTAATGGAATACCATTATCTAAGGTAGAAGAAAAGCTTTTACTTCCAAGAAAAAAAAAGTGTGCAAAATTAAAAATGGAGAGAATTTGTAAGCATTTGGATGGGAACCCACAAATAAGATAAAGTAGTAATATGTACGGAAAGTATCCCATGCACACACTTGCTGATCAGTTGTTCCATTTCCGCTCTCTGATAAGGTCAGCTGAATGCATGACTTGTTTCTCTATTCTCTCCTTTTGTTTTTTTTCCCCACCCCAGGTGTAGATTTGGCAGATGGTTCTTGTGCTCATCCCATGATTCCTGGCAGAATATCTCCTCTGTTACCTGCAAATCATGTGACAATGGCAAAAGGAACAGGATTAGTTCATACAGCCCCAGCTCATGGTATGGAAGACTACAGTGTAGCTTCTCATCATCAGCTACCCACGGTACTTTATTTTTTCAGCTTTTATTCTTGATTTGCTGCAACTGTTGATCATGTGTTGCTAAAGCGACTGTCGAACTTTGTGTATAAAACTTGAAAATGTTTAGAAACATTCAGATAAGCATGAGGATCACTAATAGCCTACAGGAAGGCAGGACTAAGCTTAAATTGTGTATCATAATAAAAGGATAAAGTTTTTCAGCCGTCTGCTAATTAAAGCTTCTAGGGAACTGGTAGAATAGAATCTGGTTTTTTGGTTTGTGTTTTTTTTGTTTTTGTTTTGTTTTGTTTTTTAAAGGATAACACAGACAACAATTCTGTCTGTACAAGCTGTACCTTGCAGACCAATAAGTTACCAGTTGTGTAGGTCATTATTATTCTTTTTCAGCAAAGCTTGGGGAATTTTTGAATAAGGAAAAAAATGCAATTAAGAGACTTAACTACTTTTATTAAATAGTGTCCTTGTGAGCCAGTGATTTCTAAACGCATACATACTGTTCAGTTATGCATGATCAATTTGTGTTTGATGGAAATGAAAATACAGGATATTCTTTTTCTCTTCTGCGTTTTTGAAGAGGTTGCTCTTGAGATGTTTCAAAACCTGATTATGCTCTGATTTCTCTTCTTTTTTGTTGGTTTTGTTTTTGTTGTTTAACTGTTAATTTGAAAAATCATTGAGATGCTAACCAGTGTGACTTGATGGAAGACAGGTGTGGTATTTTTGCAAACATCATCGTGCTCATTTCTTCTCATAGGTCAAATTCACTTGTCTGTCTGGTAAACTACTCAATTGCAGTTTGTTAAATCTGAAGTATACTTAAATATAACAGTTTGCTTATCATCAAAAAAGTTGCTACTCAACAGAGTACTTAACTCACTTTTGAATACCAAAAAAGTAATTAATTGCCATGTATTATTTTATTGACACGATTACCATTTTTATTTTTAGGAGTGCCTTGTGGATGGAAGTGGATATTTTACCGAAGCTGCAGGTCCTGAACTTCAAAACAAGAATGTACTTGAAGAGGGAAATGAAGCTGGTGAGTATTTGATGTTTAGCCATTTGGAACTTTATTATCAGTTACATTCCTGCTAGTATATCTTGGGGGTTTGTATAAACTGAACATGTTTTGAATATGGATGAGATGCAGGCACTTCTTATTATGTGTCGATTGTGGAAAGGGGTGAATCAAGATTAACAGGAGGACTATGGTCAAAATTGATTTTCATCTTTCCTCGTTTTTTTTCTCACAGTCATTCAGATGCTTCAAGCAGCTGGGAGTTTGTTAAAAGAGGAGAAATATGTGCATAGCTACCCATATGACTGGAGGACTAAAAAACCAATGATTATTCGTGCCAGCAAGCAGTGGTTTGTAAACACAGCAAGTGTAAAGGGTACAGCACAGGTATGTTATTGTTATTATTATTTTTTTGATGGGACATTTTAAGGCAACTGATGTCATTTTGAATCAGGAAAACAGTCTTGCTGTAGGTTACTCCAGATTGTGTTCTTCTCAAGTATTTGCAGACACTACCTAGTTGACAAGTGGTAGTTATTTGTAGAAATGAATAATGTTATTTTATTTTTTTGTCAATATTGATATAATTCAGGATAAATATAATGACTGACATGTTTGTTCATTGTGTTTACAGAGGATGCATAAGTTTCTTATGCTACTTAAGAGCTACTGAATTTTTTCCCCAAAATATTTTTAAAACTCTCTCTTCTGAACTAATACCTTGAAACATAGCATTTTTATCGCTAGTAAAGTTACCTTAGTTGTTATGGTAGCCTTGCATGGTCATATATCTGTGTTTGCTCCTCTATTCATTTTGCCACAGTCTTATTTTAAATTACTTAAAAACAGTTTTGTTTTGTTTTTTTAAATGTAGCACTCTTTGAAATTATGTACATCAGCACATAAAACTCTGACCAGTGCGTTAGGCTATCTTGGGTAACAGTGATTTTGTTCTAATTAGGCATGAGTTGTTTATTCCATATTCATCCTTGTCTAGAAAGAAGAAAAATATGGCAGTTATTCAGAGGGGTTGGGAGTGTGTGGTAACCCACACCATAATATAGACAGTGTGTATCAAGATGTAGTTTCAAAGGAGACAACGGTAGAAGACACAATGAGCTATTAAGCATCAGATAGAGATACTGAAGCCATTTCTAACTCATTTTAGGGTGTGTCTGTTAGAGAATCAGAGCTGGCAAAAAAATATTGGTTGCTCTGTGGGGACATGTGCAGTACATAAAGTGTTCTAAGTGTGTTATTGAAGACCGATGTGCAGTGAAGTAAATTAAATGTGGCAGCTGCCTGAGAACATATTATTCAGTACTGAGAGTAGGATTGTAGGCCTGTACCTTTTTTTTACTGATAGCATAAACAATGGGTGTCTGTGTGCTGAATCTTGTCCAACAATTCACTATCTACTTCCTCTAGGAAGCGCTAAAAAAAGTGAAAATTATTCCTACATCTGCAATGAACAGAATGCTAGAAATGCTGGACAGAAGAACATTTTGGTGTATATCACGGCAAAGATGTTGGGGTGTTCCGATTCCTGTTTTTTATCAGAAGAACACAGGAGAAAGCCTGATAAACAGGTATTTGTCTAACTTTATATTCTGAAAAATGAAAGAATGAGCACTGTTGTACTGCAGTTATAAAATATTATAAAACTTCTAACCCTTTAAGTATAAATACATGTTCTTACTTGAAATTATTTATACACGTACCTAATTCAGCTCTGAACTAAAATAGTCAAAAGCTCATTACTGAAGGTGACTTTTATGTAAGTAATAGGAATCAATTTACGTAGATAATTAAGCTATCTGAAGAGTCTCCTTGATAGTAATACAAGTTTTACCTCCTATCTTCAAGTTAAGTGAGCTGGCAGTAGTCATTGGCTTTTACGTTTAAGCAAGGAATAAAATGCAAGTTGTAGCTAGAATGGACGTAACTGTAATCTTAGCACTATGAATTGAATAACACAGATATTTTTGTCAAAATAACTTTTTGAAATTCAATAACTGACAATGAGAAATCTGAAGTAGAATAACCAAATGAGCTGCAGAATAATTAACTACACTTTATTTCAAAGTAAAATGAGAATGGGTTTGAAGGGGCATCCTCAATATATGTGAGTGACCTTTGGCTATATGATTTGGTAGGTCTAAAGCTTCAGATGCTAGCCTTATTCTGTTATCTTTTGGTTAAGTTAATAGTATCGAGTTATTGCAAACATTGCATTTCAGGAATTCTAGACAGTATAATGCAGAAGAAATCCAACTATGGAAACAAGAAACCTCAACCAAATGCAATCCTTTTAGTCTCTTAAGGAGTAATAGGGTGCTGCTTTTACCCCTTTGGGGAGCACAGGGATATTCAGCTGTGAATATCCTTTATGAGGTCATTTCATAACAATAATAGTGTGGAGTTTTACATTCATTGTTTACTTCCATAATTGTTTTCTGCCTTAATATACGCTAATGTAACTCCATTTTATATGTCTTAACCTCAGAAATGTTTGTGGAGATTCATTACGGATAGTAAGATTATACAGCTGGAGATGAACTTAAATTGTGTTGCAGAACTTTTTTTATTTTGGTGATGAATAAATATACTGCAAAGAGTCCAGCATGTTTTCCAGAGGCTGGACTGAGCACAGAAGTATAGTAGGTAGTGAGGCTTGGGGTGTAGAGTGCAGGGAATGGACTTTAAGCAGATAGTCCTCAGCTTCACCTGGCGTGATTGGGTGTGTAGGTGCACAGATATGTACTTTGCCTCTCTCGCAGTAGGCAATAACTGTGAGAAATGACTGGTTTATAGTACTTGAATAATGCTGAGGCACATCAGGAAATAAATGGATGGAGGCTCTGTGGGGTGTAAAATCATTTTACCTGCAAAAATTGTTACTATATTTTGAAAGAAAGTATATGTGCACATCAAAAATTACAACTTCTGAGGAATACTTATTGTAGTCTATCTGCAGAGTAGGCTTCAATGTGTTCCTTGTGCTTAAAATTGTTAAATATGCACTTTTACAACAAACTGAAAGTATAATGCAATACAGTTTAGCAGTTGGCAGTCAAACATGAAGGGCACCATGAGGCAATAGCTCCTTCAGATGTTAGAGGAGCTGACCCAGTATGACAGACCTACCAGCTACAGAAAGCATTTGAAAGGAGGGATGTATGGGAATTTTCAGGTTACAGCAACGTTACCATGAAAGCCAATGACTTTTAATAAAAGACGTCTTCTGTAAACCCTTGAGCTGTGAGAGATTGTCACTGGAGTTGTATGATATGTGCCAATCAGGGCATTTTGATGTGACAGACTTTGCAGTCAGTTAACAACTCTACCTTTGTGTGAGGTATCGGCCTAGCAGTCACGCATGTCGGTGAGTGAACAGAGGGACAGTAAGGCGTGTTTGATGAGCATCGATCGGGGGGGGGGGGGNGGGGGAGACGGAAGAAAGAGACATCGAATATGCTTGAAAAGTTAGATTTATTTCATTCAACTGACAGCTTCTGATGCTCATTTATAATCATTACTCCTTCCTTCTAACACGTTTTACAGTAGAGGTGAAATTTTCAAAGAAAAGTGTAGTACATTCGTTAAATATTTAAAGTTAGCTGTAGCAGACTTCTGCAGCCAGAGTAGGAAAAGTGCGCAGAATATTGGCCTACAGAAATGACAGGCAAATTTTGAAAGCAGTCTGTCAATTCATAGGTCATTTTCCTGGGCACCAGTTCTTACTGAAATAAACAAATAAGCCTAAATATTTTATTGCATTTGCATTGTCATTTTGAAAATAAGTTGCTGACATATTTCCAACACTCGAAGTTTAGAAGTTTCATGTGTAGATTGTGCAAATAATTAAATATCATTAAAACAATAATAAATAACTCACATTTCAAAACACAAGCTGTTTTCTTATCTTGAATGTTGCATAAATATGCTTCCAGCAGCAGCCGCACCGGAGTCTGAGTGTCTATCAAAAGTAACAGCATCTCCACTGGAAGTCAGTGTAGTCCACATGGAGTTGCTGTTACATATGAGAGCACCAGTGGTCTGTCTTGAGTGATCCTGTCTATGTATCACCTGTTTAAAAAAAAAAAAAAAAAAAAAGACTCAAAAAAAAAAAAATCCCTAAAATAAACTGCTGGCTTTCCGTCCGTAATTCAGACCACATGAATTTGTCACATGAAAGTCTGCAGGAAACTCCTCTTTTAAGATGCAACTGCTGGTCTCTAACAGGCAGGATTTTTGACTAAAAATATTCTTTCTAACGTGAAAGCTAAGAGCTAGATTATAAGATTACAAATAAGATTATACGCAACAGGTTTGATAGCAGATCTCCATACAAGTCTTCGTGTTTGCTGCTGTGGCCCCATATAGCCCTTAAAGAGATTTGATTGTATGATACTATTGTCTAAGGTTATAAATTTAATACTCTGCTGAAGGTTAGATCCCTTATATAGAGCGTACCTCATCACACTGCAATCAGGAATTAAAAAATAGCATAAAATAATAAAAACCTATGACAGAGGAGACCATTTTTTCATTATTGCAATTTTTAGTAAGAATTATGAAAATACAGAGGTATGATTCTGCGATTTTTCTGCACAAGTGGAAAAAAAAACTTTAAATAGAATAAATGCATGAATAAACAATTAAATAGCTTTCTTGAGGAAAATATTCTGATTCTAGGAAATTGTGTAACTCATAGAAAAGGAGAGAAAGAGATCCAAAAGTAAAACCAGAGATTTATATTTTCAGTAGTAGCTCACACCAGGCAATAAATGTGAGATACATACTTAATTTTTATCTCATGCGTTAACTTCTTAACTTTACTAATATCTGAACAGTATATTTTTAATAATAACTGCAATTTTGCAGATAAATATTGCAATGGTTATTTGAATGCCTGAGAACTCGTCTCCTTCTCTGTGACTCTGATTAGCAAGTAACTTAAATTTCTGATATTAAAAAAAAAAAAGAAAAATTGTTTTTGATATAGATATACCCTGCACTCTTAATTTGCTTTTTAAAATATTAAAATGTTTCAATCACTTATAAGCAATAGCAACTTACCGTAACCTAAATACTTACTGCTGAAGTATCAAAATTCACATAAAAAAGAAGATAACTTGTCTTCTTTACTGCTGTTGGAAAAGAGGTCGAGAGAATATCAGGAGCTGTGTTCTTCTCCTGGCTATATCTTAATGCTGTCTAATTTCTGTTAACACATTAAATAAGTGTTCAGCATAATCAATATCAGACTTCAGAGTGATTGGCTGGTGTCGTGGTAGCGTGAATTGCCGTAGGGGTTTCGGTGTTAAAAACGTAGCAAGTGACATGCAATGCAAGTTCTTCTAGATACGGTATATGAATACAGGGCAAAGTTTTACAATGGTTTTTATTGCTAACTCTGTGAATTATCATGCTCACATTGAAGCCCACAGATCATAAAGTGATGAGTAGTTATTTGAGAAAGGTGGTTTTCACTTGCACCCTACATAAAAGTACTTTGCAAAAATCTTCCTCCTTACAATACAGATACCTTATATATAGTCATTTCTCTCTCTTGTGGTGACAGCTAATCATAAGGATCCAGAAAAAAGATTAGAGTAACGGGGTGGTTTTTTTTGTTTGTCTTGGATTTTTGAAAATGTAGGAGGAAGAAGGTTTTGTGAAGTTATATCCTTGAAGTCTTATCTATCTCCTCTTTAAAATACATGATTGCATGACTGTTAATATTTATTCATTTTCTGTAGGGAAACTGAATATAATGGAAAAAGCTGCACTGGCAAAATGTTTATTACTTGATTTGATACTGTGATAGAATTTTGAGAATATCGATCAATAATAAGTTGACCTGACAGTCACAGACTTCTTATTTCTTGTAAGTGATTCATAACACAAATTTGACCTGCTCCTAGTGACTAGGAACTTTAACCTATAGCATAATCATATCTGTTAGTTCACATTTATGTCATGAAACTGTCTTTAAAATAATTTCATAAATGAACACTATAAGCTTTTACATTGCATAACGATACACTTGGTGAAAGGTTAGTTCATACTATGTTTTGTAGAAATGGTGCATCTACAACGGTAGGTAGTTGTTGTGTGGTGTTGGCTATTACGCTTATGGTAAATGAAGACAGTTGTTTTATAATGGTTTCCCAAGGGAGGTTGATAGGTTTTATTTCCTTCTTGTTCCTCCCCCTGCCTCCGATGAGGAGAGCAGTTTCTCCTCACTGCAGGTAATATGGTTTGCACTATCATAGTGTTTCTGTCCCTACCCCCCATTAATTTCTCCAAACATTTGTGTGATAGACTGTAATCTTCTCCACTGAGGAGAGATTTCTAGCAAAGTGGAATTAGAAAAAAAATGCTTCTTTTCACTCCAGAAGAGATAGGTAGTCAGTACTTTTAGAATTTAGAAAAAGATTTAGAATCTTTTCCTCTCTGCTGCAGGACAGTGATTGGTTCCTATGAGATCTGAAAGGATCTGATGCATATTAAAAGTATGTGTATGTATCTGTATCTGTACCTATACATATTTATATATATATTATCTTAAATAAAGAACTATTTTGGTTAGAGACAAGTTTTTTTTAACAAATTTTGTCATACAGCTCATTTTGATTGAAGTGTTCACCAAGTAGAACTACTAGCAATTGCAACTCCAAAACAGCCTTGCCAGCAGCAAACATGATTACATGTTTCACAGTTCCCCTCCAAAAGACTGTTACAAAGTTTTTATTCAGACACTACCAACAATGTAAATAATCAGCCTACATAAGTTCTGAAGAACAGGCATTGCACAGAAATGTACCGAACTTTATGGTAGTCTTAAGGAAGACTGATGGTTATTCATTAGCACGAGAAGATCTATCTGGTTAGTTTGTTTCCTTGCTTTGAAGCTGAAGGAGTCAGAGAGCTACCAAACTGAACGTAGATTTAGAGCAGCTTTGGCACATCTATGTTTTCTCTCTCCAGAGTGAACAAGGGAGTTTCGGAGGTTATTCTCTTTGGAATCCTTCATTTGTCAGTCCTCCTTTTTCCCATTTTTATAATTTCTGTGGAACTCTGGGATAAATTAGTAGTTGCAATGTCGGAAAAGTGAATCATGGAATCATAGGTTATCCAGAGTTGGAAGGGACCCACAAAGTTCATCGTATCCAACTCCTGGCTCCACACAGGACCACCCAAAAGTCAAACCATATGTCTGACTGGTGGTGCTTCAGGCTGTGTGTCCTTTAATTAGAGCTTAGAATATCTGATAAACTAATTTCTGCTGTCATAAAACTGTTTTTTCCTGAGAGCTCTCTGAATTTAAAGATTTAGCCTGAAGGAGGCAAGGGATACTTACTGGCTAGCCTAGGGGGAATCTACCAGGGCTATATTTGTTATTTGCATTTATCTTTGAGAAATAACACTTCACAACTAGAAATACAGGCAAATAGGCCTCTGTGCAAATACTTCTGAAAGGAAAAGATACCAGTCAGAAATGGAGCTCCTAAATGTTGTTTTACCAAGATAAATGTTAGCAGGTACATTACAAAGTCATAAATTGTGTCCCGTGATCATTAAACTGGAAAGTGAATGACATCCATTCAAGTCTGAAAGGGTAAGAATGGCAGCTCGTTGTCATTTTGTAAGCGTTAGTGTTTAGTGTGTCTTCTCTCCATAAAATGCACTGGGATGTTCTTACGTGGATGTACTTTGAAAAGACCATGATAGGGTAATAAAAAACTGTTGGTCAGACATTGCAATTTTATCTCCACAATCAACAGTAAAATTGTGTTTTCTTCTTACCATTGCACCTCATGTGGTGTTATTATGTAATAAGTTGTTTTACATCTTCTTGGAGAACAAATTTTCATGCTTAAACTCTGTGTGTAAGAGTCCACTAAATGCTGTAGTGATGTAGCTCAAATTATTAGCGATGCAGGAAAAGCATGGTGCTGATGTCCGAATAGAAAACTGAGTGATGACACTAAAGAAGTTAGGTCGTAGGCCTCCTGCATTTTCAAGATTATTGTGCCAGATCATTATTTTACTGATCCCCCTTTTGCAATACTGTGTCAAGAAGTTAATTAATTGATTAACTTGAGAAGTGAAAATTTAAAAACAGATCTCTGGTGACTTGGGTAACAGTGGTTTTAGTCTGATATTTTCAAGTCATGATGATATATGCTGTATTCCTTAAATACAACAGAAGTCTTAAAAATCACCTCTTCAGTAAATGGTCTGTGAGTCAGCAAGATAAAGTATGTTTTGTTCTTTTGTTTTGTTTGTTAAGCTATCTTAATGTATGTCTAGACTTGGCATTAAATGATACTAAAAATCAATTCCCCATCACCTTACCTACTGTGGACAACGACTGAATGTATCATAAATACTGCAGAGAAATGTACACCTTATGGTTGCGTTATCCATTCACATCAGAAAGAAAATGCTTAGTTAAATTTTTTTTCTTCTTCCATAGCATGTATTTGTTTTAGAATCTTTGTCCTTGATGGAGCCATACCATATGGACTCATATATTGCCTCAGAGTGTCTGTTGAATGGTTGATTACATCCTTCCTTTACCGGGTACAAAAATTGTAGTTTCCCACACTTTTGGGAATAATATTTTATATACATATAAGCTTCTTAACAAAAAAATAAAAATAAAAAATAGATTGCTAAAAAGGTAGAACCCAGCCAAATGGAAGTCTGATATGAAATCTGTACATTATTTGAAATGCTGGTATTTCTTAACTCTCCATTTCCATGTGAGTTTTCAAACCCTCTCTATCCAATGGAAAAAAGCCTATTGTCAAAAAGAGCAAGTATTTTTTGGAAAATAGTTGTTTAGTTTCTGTAAATCCAAGGTCAAGAAATAGCAAGTGAAATGGATTTTAGAAGTCTTCAAGCTACTGGCATCTTTTCCAAGTGCCCAGTTACTGAGTATTTGCAGAAAAAGCTGTTTAGAATGCATGTGGGTTTCTCTGTATCTAGGCTTTTACATAACCCTGCAGCTAGCATCTTGGATGACAAAAGTGAGAAATCTTTTTTAATACAGGCAGAAAGTCTGTGGAGACTTGTCTGGATTAGAAGCTGGAAAAATCAAAGGTTTAAATAGCTTGATCTCTTTCTTAGTGTATCTCGCCTCTTTGCAACTGGGATACTTGTAGAAGGATATGGTTAATTCATCAATTCATAAAACCCTTTTTCCCTACTAACCCAGTGAAACAGTCACAGATATCATCAAAATAGTGGAGCAGCAAGGAACAGATGCATGGTGGACCCTTCCTATTGAACAACTATTATCAAAAGAGGCTGTAGTGAAGGTAATTTTTTGACTTAAATATAGAAAGTGCTTGGGATGGTTCAGTGATGGGGAGTAATATAAAACCTTTGTGTATTGTCATGATCCTTTTCAATCTTATGCCTTTAAGAGGATGTATCCTGTGAAAGGAATATTCAGAAAGTGATACCTGAATATGGCAAAAATCAGATTTGCGCCATTCATTCTGGGCCGAGATCTCCATCCTCCTCCTTTTAGGTCAGGAGGAAAATAACATCCTATTTAACCAAATTATGAGCGCAAATATATACCTAGTCTTTGGAATTAAAATAAATCTGAATGTGTATTTAGTTCTTCATATCTTTGTATTGTTCCTTTTACAGTTGTGTTTGTAAGCTAACACACAAACTGTAGTGTTACTCTGCAATTTCAGGTGTTTTTTGATAATTTTTTCTTGTCCTGTTTGGGTTTTTCATCAGTAATTATCTGGGAACTATTGGGAAAAATTATCTGAATTATTTTGTGTTTTCTCACAAGGTTGGTAGCAGAACCTGTACAAAACTGGTCCAGAAATCAAATCCATTTTCTTTCTAGCTTTGAAAAGCATTGATGATATGGAGTATTCTCTTTGCATTTTTTAATAATTGTTTTTCCAATAGGCTGGTGGTCATGATGTTTTGGATTATGTCAAGGGACAGGATGTCCTAGACATCTGGTTCGATAGTGGAACTTCCTGGGCTCATGTTTTGGAAGGTACAGAATTAATATGTTGATCTTTCTTTTATAATACTTGGAGAACAAAATACAATTATTTTGCGTGATGCTGTCAGTATCAGCAAAACTGAGTCAGATTATGCCAGCAGCAAACTGGCTGTGACTTCTTGTAAAGCTGATTTTGCTTGTAAAGATTAGAGTTTAATGTTGGCAAGCACATATTCAGTATAGTTGAAGTTGAGATTTTTATAATACACTATTCTTGCCATGTGGCATACAACATATCTCCTAATCAGAACATATTTGTTCTTAGCATAGAAGTTTCATGGCACAAATAGCCAAGGTATTTCACTGCTGGTTGGTAACTCTTAAATTATTTTTCAGTTAGTAAATTTCAGTTTGTGCTAGAGGATTCTATTTGAAGCAGAACAAAATTGAGATCAACTGCTGAATCTAAGAAAGTTTAATCATTTTAACAGTGTAGATGTACACGAGTACTTCTTCATTTCTGATTACTTTCAGTAACTAAAGCAATATATTGTTGCTTAAAATACTTTATTTGCTGTATGTTATTTATAGTTCCAACTGCCAGTAGTTGCTTGCTACTCAGCAGATCTGCTAAGTGAAAAATATTATTATAGAAAAATTAGTAGTAATTTTGTATTCAATTCAGGTAATATATACTATATAGTGTGTATCTATCTATCGATCTAAAATACACTGTTTGCCTGGAGGATAGTCCAAAGTCAGGAGTACTTTCTGAAGGAGGAGCCTGGCCCCATGCATCAAGTCTGTTGGACTTTAAACCCTCAGTACACAATTGCGTGATAACAATCTTGTTGAATTATAAAACACGTTAGTACCAGAGGTTTTATTTCTTAGCAACGTGGTCAGGCAACAGTACCATCAGCAAACATTTATTTTCCAGAAGACTTTTACATACGTTAAAGTTCATGCTCTTTAAAAAAGTTTTTGGTTTGGTTTTGAAAGGTGTTAGGAAGTAGTGGTACTTTATGCGAACAGTTACATCCTTGCATTGCTTGAGTGCTCAACACTTCAGTATGCAAAAACTATCTCTAATCCTGTATAAAGGAAGGACATAAAGTTTAACAAGAAATAGCAGAATCAAGTTAATTTGTATATGCCCCAGGGATGGGGCACCCACAGCTGCTCTCGGCAACCTGTTCCAGTGCCTCACCACCCTCTGAGTGAAGAATTTCCTCCTAACATCCAATCTAAATCTCCGCTGTTTTAGTTTAAAACTATTTTCCCTTGTCCTATTATCTGCCCAAGCAAAAAGTCCCTCTCCATTTTTTTTTTTGTAAGCAACCTTTAAGTGCTGAAAGGCTGCATTGAGGTCTCCCTGGAGCCTTCTGTTCTCCAGGCTGAACAACCCCAGCTCCCTCAGCCTGTCTTCATAGGAGAGGTGCTCCAACCCTCTGATCATCCTCGTGGCCCTCCTCTGGACCCACTCTAGCTGGTCCACATCTTTCTTGTGCTGGGGGGCCCCAGACCTGGATCCAGTACTCTAAGTGGGGCCTAATATCTAATAAGTGTTTGTTCTTTCACAATACAGATGTCTTCCTTCATGATACCATTAAAAGTGCCTCTTCTTTATCTGCTTATCTATTTTTATGAAACTTGCTGGAACTTGGTGTGTGTGAGGTTTCTTATTTTGCTCTTGGACATGACTGGAGTAGCCCAACTGCTTCAAAAGTTGCGGGAAGGACTAACGAGCATTGTGATTTCATAAGCCTCTATCTTCAGAAATGCGACGAAAGTTGTATTACCTTTTGTTCTGTGTAATTGAGGCTCCCAGTCACTGCCAGAAGTGGAAGTACAGAGCCAGAGATTCATATAAAATGACTGATTTAATTTACCTTTTATGAAGAATGTACTTTGCAAGAGAATTTGTTGAATTAACAGCTTTGTTTGTATTTCTCAGTATGCTCCAGCCTTTAAAACTTTTTGCAGAACTTTTTCCTATGTAAGTAAAAATAATTGGCAAGGCTTATAAACAGACTAACTGGTGGAATTCCTTTCCAAAATGCCATTTTGGGGAAAAAAAAAAAAGGATGAAATCCATGGAGAAATCCAAAATTGTGTAGAGAACGTCACAACAGGAAGAATGATTTCCTGTGTCTTGAACTCATGAAAGCACACTGGCCTATGGGAGCTGGCATGCTACCTGTAAAGTGCTACCTATTAATTTTGTAGTAGGAGATCAGTGATAACAGCAGTTATTGCTTGTCTTGTGAAGACAGAGTCATGCACGGTGCTTTTAAATGATTGCAGCACGTGAGTTGATTTCAGGACAACTGGAAGATATAGATTACTAAAACTGTGTAACTGATGTTTATAATTGTTGCACTCTACTGTGAACTCAAGTTATTGAAAATTATAAATCCACAATCTTTCTGCCAGTAACCAAGTAGGAATAAACAGCTTTACAAATTTCCCTGCTAGTTCCAGTCTCACAAAAACAAGTAGTTCTCTTAATCAGCTCTGTGACTTGTGGAACTTGGGTCTCAGTTTGCACAGGACTTGAACTAGCTGTGTCTGAGCAAAACACTCGTTAAATGAGATGTAGCAAGTTTAAAATTCATCCCTTTAGCTGTTGGTCATGCAGGCTGCTTTCAAAAAATAAGGCAGGCTGGGAAGGGAGAGGGGAAGAGAAAGAGGAGAGATTCTGCAATGTAAAGTTTTTGAATGGATTCAAGGAATTGCTCGGTGACAGCAGCCTCAATGGCCTAAATTCTAGGTTGCATGGGTACAGTAGTATTTCTAAAGCTTGCCCTGCTGCGTTTTCTACCACAGACAGTGCATAGTTCCGATGGAAATGACTTAAAGTTGCTCTTTTTGCATTAGTTGTATTCCTATGTCCAGCTTAGTGTTATCAAAGGCACCACTTCTGGCTAACTGACAAATTAACCAAACTTGAGATTACTATGCCGTTCTACATTGGCACTACGACAGTAAGGTGTGACTTGCACACTAAGATCAAAGACTTTGTTACCATAGACACGAGCCTAAAAACGTACAATTATAACTAGATTGTGTGTAAATTACATAATAAACAGTGTGCACCATTGTTTGAGCAGATCCACAACTGTAAAGTACTTAAAAAACAACAATCAAACAAAAAACTCTGCTGCTAAAAGTTTCCTGGGGATACTATTTTCTTCATTAATGCTCTGTTTGCATAGCACTATTTTCACTGAACGGTTTGTTGTTGCACAATCTAATCCCATTTCTTTCGTACTACATATGCTTCAAATTTCGTTTGAAAGAAACTGTTTCCACATTCTTTCATGCAATGTTAAAATTTAAGTCTGAATGCTTCATACGTGAATAAATTTAGTTTCACAGTATTGCTGTGAGATAAAAGAAGTGTTAATACAATGCGTACAAAAAGAAGGTGTGGTAAAGGCAAAATTTGGTTCTAAAGCATTTGCTAATTTACAATACCCTGTTCTGTGATACTTGGGACTTACTTTTTTTCCTTCAAAGTTCGGATTGTGTTCAGCCTTTTGATAGTGCTTATTTCAGTAGCTGTCTTTGGAGTATCCCTTTTAGGGAATTATTTTCTGTCTTTAGACTGTGTTACAGATCTCATAGTTTTTCTCATGGGCAGAGTACCATGTGTACTACAAACTTGAGATTACCATTTTTTCAAAATACTTCATATAAAAATGCACACTGAACTGTATTGGCGTGTGGTCTGCTGTTGGTAAACGTCGCACAGCTTTTTACCCTTAGTTTTGTACCGCAGTGATGGTAGTTCTCAGCATAATTTTTTCCCTATCTTATTGTCTAATATTTAACTGAATGAATGTGATTATTTTACAACTCGCCTATCTATGTGTTTAAACTTTTGTGCTGACTGAGAGACTTGAATTTATCTTAGCTGATTCATTCCTGGCATTAAAATGCAATACGTTTAATCTAAAAGTCAAAGTCTGTAAGATCAAAGATACAGAATCTTGAAATCCAAACCAGAATCATCATAAATTGTAATTCTCTTTAATGACCTATGTACTATAATTCAATGTAAAATAAACAACTGAAGTCTCTTCTGGCTTGTTGAACATGTTCTTCCATTTAGAAGGAAATGTGCACTGTTCTAATTAATTTATATATAACCACTGTAACTTTAATGAAACTGAGGTAGGGGAGCTACCAGTGCACTTAAAAGGCAGGCTTTGTATATGCAAATCTGATGGTTGTATTTTACAGAGATCAAATGTTCAGGCCCTCATTAAACATGCAAGTTACATTAGCCTGTTTGCCAGACCAATACAGCTTGCTGTTTATAATCAGTTTGTTTGAATTCTTCTCTCGTCTAAGTTTTAACTTGTCATTTCCATGAAAATGTCACTTCTTTAAAAACAGTGTCTAGTAAACTAGTTATTTATTATTTGCAACAATTTGTTATTTACAATAAATGTGTTGCTGCTGTTGTTGTTACAGATTTTCCACTATTATTTTCTTCCTAACAAGCACTGTTTTTTTGTTTAATCTTGTTCTCACAAGTATTTTTGCAGTCTACTAATACAAAGACTGATTCCTACTTCTTCTGCTTTTAAAACCCAAATTCTTTGTAGATTTGCTTGAAGAAATAAACAAATGTGTTAAACTGATACATCCACCCACACATTTTTCCTGTGCTAGCTGTAACTGCATGGCCTTGACCTTTGTAATGTTGAACTTCCTTTTATTGCGGGATGGATCTAAATATCGAAACTTCCATTAAGTTAAACAAATAAATCAAGTGTGTCAGCAGCAGAAAGAAGCATTGTCTCGGGTCCTAGGCAGAGGATAAAAGGAACTATAAGGTAAAAACTGAGCAGAGAAATTTTTGTCTGAATATCTGGAGAACTACACCACCAACTTCTAGAATCAAAACTGAATTCCTGCCCGTGTTCTTCCAAATACAACATTGCACACTTGTAGACTTTGTGACTTGCATATTCTGCTGTGCTCTGCGTTATTATTCTGTTCTCACTCTGATAGTGACCTGACTGGGATTGTTTAGGACTAGGACGGATTACTTTAGTCAACAAATGTTGCACCCTTTTGTACACAGTGACTGAATTCCACCAGGAAAGCCATTAAAGCTTTGCTGCCCTCTTTCAGCCCTATGGGAAAGCTGGTTTTGCTCTTCTGCTTTTAATGTGTGGTCAGCTAATACTCAGTCTTTTTCTTTTTTTTTTTTTTTCCTGATGCCAACAGTATTTGTTAGCTCCAGTTCTTCTCTAGCATTCCTCTTTCTGTACATTTATAGAGGATAATATTTCCACTCAGCCTTCACACGGATAAGCTAAACAAGCCAGGCTCCTCCAGACTCCTCTTTCACGCAACAGGCTTTCTGTTTCTCATGTTGTCTTAACGCTTTCCTAAAATTTTTAATCTTCCTGGAACACCAGTGACTAGAAATATAAATTCTATCAGAGGTGAGCTGCAGTCAAGCTTCCTGGTCTCCTCTGAATATACCTGATGCATTACACAGGCTAGACAGTCGCATTACATCTGTGACTTATATCCTGAGTTATTTCCAACTGATGGAATTTCAGGTTGTAGCATAGATTTTTATTAATTCTGAAGTATGTGATATTTTCTTGGATCCTTCAGTTTGATTAGGAGCATTTGGAAAGTAATTTGAGATCTTCTCATGAAGTGCTCTGAGTGTGATAGCTTATATTTTCGTAATTTATTATTTTGGTCAAGGAAAAACAAGCTTATTTGGTAACTTCTGGAGTACAGCGAGTCTTGGATTTTGACAAATTTTGTAATACTGATGAATCGCTTGAATCATGTTCAAGTAACCATATATGATTTATAAAAGTAACTAATCTACTGGACTTAAAGAGCAGAATAAGTTTTAGTAATTACTTGCGGAGATTTTCTGTTAAGTATTAATTGTTCAAAGTTATAGGCTGATATTTGAAACAAACAAACAAACAAAAACCCTCACAAATCTTCTGTTTTTAAAGGTGCAGAGCAAAGAGCAGACACATACCTTGAAGGAAAAGACCAACTGGGAGGTTGGTTTCAGTCCTCTCTATTAACTAGTGTGGCAACAAGGAAAAAAGCACCATATAAGTAAGTGCATGGATTGCAAACATATCACTAGTTCATTTATTGAGTACTGGGCTTTTGATAATGTAGACAGTAGTGTAGAAACAAGAGAAATCAAGCCATTAATATGTATCTGACTTATGTTTTTATATTTTCAGTATAAAGTTTTTTGCAGGTTAGATTATAATGGATTTATTGTTTAAAAAATTTCCATCCTAATAGATGTTTTCTTTCTTAGTCATTCATGTTATATCCTATTACATTATCAGATACATGTATTACAGGTCTGTTCTTTAGCTGTCTCTGTCACTCATAATCAAAGGGATTTTTATGGGAGATATGGTATGAAAATAGCTTATGATCATTAGCAGGTGTGACTTGAACGTTAGGCTATAAGGCATTCAGAATCACCATGTGCATGTCTTATAGCTGTGACATACTGCCTGTCCCCTTGAAGACAACATAGGGAAGGGTAATGTGAATCAATTGCAAAGAGGCTGTGTAATTTTAAGAAACGCTTTGTCTTAAACAGTAAGTAATACTTTGGTTTTTAATACATCAGAAACACACGTGCCCTGGATATCTGTTAACAATCTATTGGTCACATGGTAAAATGAAATGAGGAAAATAAACATGTAAGCACTACTTGGATGGTAGTTCGTGGTTGGTTGAACTCTATATGGTTGAGGTTCAACAAGGCTAAGTACCAGGTCCCACACTTGGGGCGCAACAACCCCATGCAACGCTACAGGCTGGGGGAAGAGTGGCTGGAAAGCTGCCCGGCAGAAAGGGACCTGGGGGTACTGGTTGATAGCCAGCTGAGTATGAGCCAGCAGTGTGCTCAGGCAGCCAAGAAGGCCAACAGCATCCTGGCTTGTATCAGAAATAGTGTGGCCAGCAGGACTAGGGAAATGATTGTTCCTCTGTACGCAGCTCCGGTGAGGCCGCACCTCAAATACTGTGTTCAGTTTTGGGCCCCTCACTACAAGAAGGACATTGAGGTGCTGGAGCGTGCCCAAAGACGGGCAACAAAGCTGGTGAAGGGTCTGGAGAACAAGTCTTCTGAGGAACGATTGAGGGAGCTGGGGTTGTTTAGCCTGGAGAAAAGGAGGCTCAGGGGAGACCTTATCGCACTCTACAATTAGGTTAAAGGAGGCTATAGCGAGATGGGGATCGGTCTCTTCTCCCAAGCGCCAACTGATGAGACAAGAGGAAATGGCCTCAAGTTGCCCCAGGGGAGGTTTAGGTTGGATATTAGGAAATATTTCTTCACTGAAAAGGTTGTGAAGTATTGGAACAGGCTGCCCGAGGAAGTAGTTGAGACACCATCCCATTTGAAGACCATTTGGAGGTCTTCAAAAAACATTTAGATGTAGAGCTTAGTGAGGTGGTTTAATGGTGGACTTGGCAGTGCTAGGTTAAAGGTTGGACTGGATGATCTGGGAGGTCTTTTCCAGCTTAAATGATTTTATGATTCTGTGATTCTATAGATGAAACCTCAAGCTTACCAAATTAGAAGATTTCTGTGTGTTTTCACCTACAAATATCCTCATTAGAAAGGTATTCTTAACATAGATTTTTCGGTCAGATTTTTTTCCTTCTCTAAAATCTTTTCTTCAGGACTCTGGTAGTTCATGGATTTACTCTTGGTGAGAAAGGAGAAAAGATGTCCAAGTCCATTGGCAATGTGGTTGACCCTGATGTTGTAGTCAATGGAGGTGAAGTAAGTCAAACTCTTGAGTTTCTTAGAATTGCTAGTTAGAATTTTTCACTGCCAGATTCTGCAGCTGACTTGTGGCATGTTTTTCTCTATACAAGTGTCGTGAAGCAGAATTCTGGAAAGCTCTTCCAAAGACTTTGGCTACATTGTAATTCCATTTGGCTGGAGTAAAATCCTTGAGTTGTTTTGCGTCAGCTGTAGTGCTTAAAAAATTGTTCTATGCTAAGAGAAAACAAAATAAATTATATAGAAGATGTAGAATGGTTCCTTTTTATTTAAGAACTCTGTTGATGGGATGATGGGGAGGTGGGATTTAAAAAAATTTAACTGTTGCTTTCAAATTGATTGACACCTGCAAGCTGGGCCTAGCAGTACAGCAATCAGAGCAGTGCTTGTAACCCAGCAGCCTGCCTGCTCTCAGCCCGGGCTGTTTATTGATTCAGGGAGCCTGATTTCATCTGGGGTCAGGGAGGTTGCACTGTAGGTGATGCTGTGAATTTATTCCCTCCCTAGTCCTGCTGTTGCTCTTTTTGAGGCTGCTAAGCAGATTTTACAACTCTCTAGACAGAAGAATCAGTCCTCACAAAGGCTTGTCTGATTCAATAAAACAGAAAATAGTTTCTATTCTTTCAAGATGCAGAGAAGCCATTTCCAGAGTTGAAAACAGTATGAAGCAAAATATATATATATCTATCTTCAGATATTAAGATTGATATTCTAATGTTAAGTATTCAAAGGATTCAAGGCTGTATGTAAGATTATTTTATCTTAACTTACCTGAGTTCTGGCATTGCCCATACACAGACTGCTGCGAGTCATGCTAAAGTAGTGGCTTAACAGTAAACCTTCCTAAAAGAGGAGTGAAGGCCTCCAGATACAGTGGCCTTCTGGGCACTGTTGCAGATATATTTACAGCACTGACAACGTGGAATTGCAGTGTTCACCAAGCTGCGTGACCCCTCCACCAGTTTTTCTAGTGTGCCTATCTCTTTCTATCACTTAGGATCACACTAAGGATCCCCCATATGGTGCCGATGTTCTCCGCTGGTGGGTAGCAGAATCGAATGTTTTTACTGAGGTGCTGATTGGGCCTGTGGTACTTAATGCTGCAAGAGATGATATTAACAAGGTAAGAACCAAATGTGGTAATACTCTTCATTCTAAGAACAGGTCCTCTTTATATTTGGCTTTGTGTCAGATGAGTAGAATTCATTGCAAAGGTTTACAATCTTCAGAATAAAAACAGCTTTTCCAAACTCATTTAGGTAGGTGCTGCTGCTCTTTACATCTGTGGATCAAAAAGTGTGCTAAGGAAAAGACTGCTTCTTGCAGCATGCTTAGGGTAATACTCAGTCTTTACAATTTCTATAGGTCCTTTTGACATATGTTCTTCATGGTATTTTGTAATTATTCAACCAATCAATTTGAAAAGCAACCAAATTTAGTTAATTCGTTATAGGATATTATCATGTTGTGTTTCATTTAAAGTGTAGACCATCGATGTTACTTTGTCTGGTTTGTTCCTAGCTTCGGAATACACTACGTTTCATGCTGGGAAACATGGCTGGCTTCAATCCAGAAACTGACTCCATCCCTGCTTCAGAGATGTACATAGTAGATCAATACATGCTACATTTATTGCAAGACTATGGCAGCAAGGTATGGGTAAATTTTATTTAGACGAATATATATGTGTAATGCTTTTGATTGGGTATAGCCTCTAGGTAACATGCATACACTTATGTGTATGAGTAAAGAATATGCATCAAGTACGCAAATTACGATCACTAAGGTTTCTTTGATACGTGTACTTTTTAGCACATTTCAACTTCTGAGAAGAAGGCTTTGTTTTTAACATTCTCAACTTGTTTTTGACATCAACTTGTTTTTCCCATGCACCCCCACCTCCAATTAGAAATCTTTAGAAGTAGAATCTTTAGAAATAGTTAGAAAAGGAGCTAAAGAAACAAAACCAAAAACTTATTTGGAAACCTGCTGTATTCCAGAATTTAGCAATTTATGTCACTCTGAACCATTCTGCTGAATGGGAAAGTATGGACATAATTTCTGGGGGTCCCCCTGTCCCCTCACCTCAAATTTGAATTGAAATGATTTCTTAGTCCTAATTAGTTGAATTAACACTTTTCCCCTCCAACAATCTTTCAAAGAAAAGATTCTCCCAGACTTCCCTTCATTCATCACAGTCTCTCCAAGTTCAGTCATCAGGGGTTGTTATTGTATGCTGTGTGATGAAAATCAATACCCTGTTCTTATCTCTCTCTGCTCACTCTCCCAGGTTACAGAAGCATACAAAGAATACGATTATAGCAAAGTTGTTCGATTATTGCAAGCATTCTGCTCCAGAAACTTGTCTAACTTCTATTTCAGCATAATCAAAGACAGGTAAGTTCATTACTGCTGCCTTAAGGTCATCGTGGAAAAGGGGAAAAAAAAACCAGCAAATTAATCATTTTGAGATGGAGGTAATAACACGTTAGGCAAATGTTGAGTGAATACAGCTACCTCTATTTAACAGTTCTGTATTGTGCTGTAGTGCACTTAAGTCCACAGGTGAAAGCTTAGCTGCTGTAAGCTGTCTGTCATCTCTGTGCTTCTACGTTCTGTCCACTAGGGGTACTGAATCATTTCAAAAGATAATCAAGCGTTGTACACATTTAAAACTACATTTTAAGGATAGATTCTTGAAATTGTACTTCTGCCTAGAAGTGTGTACATCTGTGATGTTTGTGAGTTAATGGGGAAAGGGCTTTGGCACTTATCTAGGCAATGTGATGTCTTTTACTGATCTAAAAAAACTGATGAAGAATCCTAAGGATGTGACTTTAAGCAAGTATTTAGTCTGATATCTTCGTAAGTTTTGAAAGGGCTGTGTCATAGGGGAAGGAGGTAGGGGGTTATACTGAATGGGGGTTATACTGATCTTTGATTTCCAGAATGCACCTAAAGGCAGGGGGAAGCCCTAGTACTGTATGTTGTAGATGAACTAGAACAAAGGGCTAACAGAGCTACAGGCTCACCTCCCTGCAAAAGATTCTTTTCTATACAAATGAAGAAAATTAACACGCCATGTACAAAGTCTCCTTTCCTATGACAAAATGTGGCTGCACATGCAAATACTGTTGAACCTGTATCACTGTGCTTGCATAGGAAATTAAGAGTCAGGAAAAGTTTTCCTTAGGCAAGCTAGATCAGACGTTTATACTTTCAAGACTCACAGTACTATGTTCCATTTAAAGTGTGGTTCTTGAGTAATATCAATAGGATGGAAATACTAAGATAATACTAGCTTTCATCTCTGTCTTGCAGGCTCTACTGTGAAGAAGAAAAAGATCCTAAACGTCGTTCATGTCAAACGGTGCTAGCAGAGGCTTTAGACATAATAGTTCGATCCTTTGCACCAATTCTTCCTCACTTGGCAGAGGAGGTTTTCCAGCACCTCCCTTACAAGAAAGGTAAAGCAGGTATAATTTCTAAGGACTTCTTTTGATGTGCTGTTTAACTGCATAGTTGAAAGGAATGCAAATGCAGAGGTATGCCATTCTTTTTTTATTCATTTAATAAACACAAATAAAAAGACACTAAATTTAAAAATTCCTTTGTTTGCTTTGCTCTCAAGACTCAGAGGGTGTGTTTCGTACTGGCTGGATTAATGCAAGTTCAGGGTGGAAGAAACCTGGGATTGAGGAAGCAGTAGAAGGTGCATGTGCAGTGAGAGACTCTTTCCTTGGGTCCATCTCTGGCAAGAATGCTTTGGAATATGAAGTCATCATTGTAATTGAGCCTGGATTGCTATTTGAATTAATGGAGGTAAAAGATACAACTAAGAATTAGAGTTGTCTGTGCAAAAAATATTAATTTCTGTAAACTTCCTTGTGCTTCACTATGGGGCTTTGTACTTGCCATAAAAATCACAAAATCACAGCATAGTTGAGGTTGGGACTGCTGGAGATTGTATAGCCCAACCCCCCTATTCAAGCAGGGTCAGCTAGAGGAGGTTGCCCAGGACCTTGTCCTGTTGGGCTTTGAATACTTTCAAGGATGGGAGACTCCACAACCTCTCTGGGCAACCTATGCTGGTGTTTGACCACCCTCACAGTAAAAAAGCGTTTTCTTGTTTTCTTGGAATTTCCTCTTTCAATATCTGTTTGTTGCCTCTTGTCACTGGGCACCACCGCTAAGAACGTGGCATCTTTACACCTTCTGTCAGATACTTATATACATAAGGTCCCCCTGAGCCACCACTCCTCCAGGCTGAGTCTCAGCTCTCTCAGTCTCTTTTCATATGATGATGATGAGATGCTCCAGTCACTTCATCATCTTTATGGCCCTTCACTAGACTCACTCCGTAAGGTAACACCTCTCTTTTACAACTGGACCCAGCACTGCAGCTGTCTTGCTAGGACTGAATAGAGAGGAAGGATCACCTCTGGCAGTACAGGATGTTGTTGGTCTTCTCAGTTGCGAGAGCACATTGCTGGCTCATGGTCAGCTTGTTGTCCATCAGGACCCTTTCTCTGACAAGCTCCTTTCCAACCAGCTGACCCTTATTGTGTACTGGTGCTTTGGGTTATTCTTCCCCAGGGCAGCACTTGGCATTTCCCTGTATTGAACTTCAGGACATTCCATCTAGCCCCTTTCTCTGTCCTGCTGAAGTCTGACCATCAGTGCAGCCATCTGGTGTGTCAGCCACTCCTCTGAGCTTTTCATCACCTGCAAACTTGCTGAGGGTACACTCTGCCCCATTATCTAGGTTATTAATGAATACATTAAACTGTACTGGACACCATACTGACCCCTGGGCTACACTGCTAGGGACTGGCCTCCACTGCTGGACTGCTTGAAAAATGCCTGTTCTAGTGCTGCTGGCAGGGATTGTCCTAAGTAATCTACTTTCTGGATGCAAGGTTCAAGGTAACTTGAAAACATCTAAACAGGGAACCTTGGACACTGCCATTCAAGTGTGTAAGGGGTTGGGGGGGGGAAGGGGGTCTGCTTCCTGGCCAGAGCAAGTAGATTAGACTATTTCAAATCTTCTACACTGATTAGGAGCCACCATCATTATTCTTAGCATTGTTTTAAAGAATGGAGCATCATAGAACTTGCAGTAGTAGACCTCAGTTTGATGCTGGATTTAAACATACCCTTGTACATCTGTCTAAATACATGCATATATAGCTTGTATGTAAACAAACTTGTGCTCGCTTCCTGACAAGGCTGTGACAGCTGTTGCAATCGCATACACAATTCTGTTTTTTGCTTTAACCTTTCGTAGCAGCAGGATGCTGCAGAACAAATACAGGTTGCAAGTGAAAATTAATTCTCTTCCATAGGCACTGCAGGCTGAAGAATCTTCTAGTGTTTCACAGCTGAATGAAATAATGATGGCTTCCCAAACAACATTGCTTAGTGAGCTACCTAAAGAAATACCTGCAGATGCAAACATCATCAAAGGGACCTTTTTGATTAACTTGGAAGGTAATGTAACTACTTGAGGTATGCTTCTCTGCTAAGCAGTATGTGGTTCTTTTCTGTACTACAACCTATTTGATTGTTCACTTCATATGTAGAATTGAATATGCTAACTACACCTGCACTTAGATGACCTCAGTAATAATGCTTTCTTTAACAGGTGGTGATATTCGTGAAGAATCTTCATATAAAGTTATAGCCCTACCGACTGCCAAAGCAAAGTGCCCTCGCTGCAGGAGATACACTTCTGATTCCTCAAGCACTCCTTGCCCACGCTGCCTGAAAGTTATTGCTGGAAAAGGAAGCACGTGAAGATGACATGCCTATGCACAAGCTGCTCCAACATAATAAGTATTGAAGTGTGTAAAAGTGGTGGTTAACCAAAAGATCTGTGTAGTGAAAACCATAGAACCACAGATGCTTAACCCCCAGCCGGAGCAGAATTATCATGTGCTTTGGGTGGAACCATATGTATATAACTAATTGTGTATATCAATTTTCTGCTAAATAAAAAGGATTCAAAATAACTGATTTATTTGTTTTTAGTAAGCTGCATTCTCTAAGTTCACTTTTATTTAAGTGATACTCCACAATAAGACCCACTGTTTTATTTTATACTGGCAGAGGGTAGTTTTCTGGAACCCTAAAGAAACAGTCCTCCATGCTGGAGCATCTCTTAGGAAACAAAATAAAAAGAAAAGGTGTTTACCACTACTTGCTAAACAGAAGGAAAAAAACAGAATGAAACCTCAAATTTTATTTAATCAATTTACACAAATCCACAGCAAATTAGACACAAAATAGCACTATATACAGAATATTACTTACAATACATTACAGATTTGATTGGTGTTGAGTGTCAGCTCTGACCTATTTAGTTACAGTGAAGTCCTTTACACAGCTGTACCAGGATACAGGAATGTAATGCAACTAAATTTTTTTTTTTTTCCTCTCAGGTTTCATGATGACTAATTCTGTCACATTATTTGTTTCTGCAGAAGTTTGAAGTGCTGTCAGGCAAGGTGGTATGGTCACTGCCCAATCTTGCCTTCTTCCATTTTTCCCCTACAGCTGTTCTAATTCTATACTTCCATAACTGAACTAATCTGAAAGGTAGACCAGTACTGGCCGCCTTCCCTTACTAGAACTCTTACTATTCTGTAGTCACATGATCTCATACCATGATAGGAAGTCAAACACTTTCCATCAAAACTTTTCAGGAAACCATCATCTACATTAAAGTGCAGTGATTAGGAACTGGGGATGCTGAACAGGTAAAGGAGTCTGTATAGAACAAGCCACCTGCAGAACCATTTTTTAGGGAGAGTCTAACCCTACAGTGACAGCAGCACATTCCTCAGAGAGGCAAGACTGAATTCTGTCTCTAACAAGACAGAATACTACAAATGTTTCTTACATACAACGCAAGAAGAGTAGGTTACAAGATGGAGCTAGTAATTTCAACTGATTTCAAGACAAAAAACAGCTTACACCAGTATTATTTTTCTTTCCTAGCTTCCCTTTAGGTAGAAGGTAAACTACTAAATAATGCAAGATAATCATTTTTAATATACTCACTACATGATTCCCTGTAAGTACTGTAAATAAAAGGGTTTTGCTGTTTGTTTGTTTTTTTTAAGGCTAAGGCATTCAGTACTGTAGATCTTCAGTGAAGTTGGGTCAACTATTTAAGCAGTTTTTGACTACAAGTTAATATGTGCAGAGATTTATAGCATACTACATCTTCCGCAGTGATAAGATGGGGGAACAATCTTACAGCAAGACATTCCTTGACCTACTTAAACTCAGCAGAGCTTAATAATAAAGGACAGGGATGTAAATCCAGTTTTAGCTGAAGCCCAAAACCCTGCGGACAGTGCTGGGAGACTAAAACTGGACTAAAAGATGGTTCTGTATTTGTGTCTGGAGAAGTGAGTTCTCCCTTACAAGCTGATTCTGACATGGGCTCTTCTCCCTTTGCGTAAGGCCTCAGCATGTTTCATTCGATGTCTAGTGCAGTTGTTATTGTCGTGTGTAACGCAGTTACCAGGCATGAGCCCAACACCAGTTCTAGCTTCTGAGAAAGCAGTATTGGCTTTACATGATAACTTAAGAGACTGAATTTCTTCCTCAAGTTTAATTCTACAACTTGTTTTGATAAATCATACATGGCACATTGTAACTGTAGCAGTTACTGCTAGCATGAGATACAAAATCACATTTTGTGAAATTCTGTAAATAGACTAAAACTGCTGTCAAACATACCCAATTTAGACTACTGCAAAAAGCACTCAAGTCAAATAAATAACAAAGCATTTCAGATATTGACAAGTGTACTAGAAACTAAACATCTTTGTACTAGTGCAGAATTTAAAATACACTCCAATTTTAAACTATCTTCTGGAATTCTAGGGTGGGGAACATTGTTCTTTTTGTTGTTTAACAAAAGCCACACAAAAAAGTTTCATTCTGTAAAGTTCAGCCTCATTGTGTAAAATCATGCATTATACCACTACATAGCAGAACTATTCTCACGAAGATTGTCATGATGAGATTGCTTCTACAGCTTCTATCAGGTTCAAAGCAAGGCTATACTGCCCATGATTCTCTGGTAAGTGCTCTATTACTCTGTTAACTAGTTTAGCTGTTGTAGCAATTGGCACTTCTACATTTTGAAGTTCCTGGGGGTCCTGTATAAAAGAACAAACACAACATTAGAATATTTTTACAGATGATGATCTGCATATATGCCCTCCTGGTCTTGCACAAACCAGATAAGTACTTGAGAATTAAGCTGATGCTTTGACCCAGAAGTATAGTTTTACTACTGATCATTTTTCCCCCTCAGACCCTTCTTAACTGCCTCCTCACACTGCTAAACAATATTCTCAAATTTATTCATGCAATCTGGAAAACATCACATCTGTGATTTGGATAAACAGAGGCATTGATTTCTGAATATTGCCACTAAAACAGATTGTCAATAGCCTTTTCAAAACAAGCACACATTTTACCACAGCTTCAGAAAAAAGTATTTGAAAGTCACAAGGGCAATTCTACATCCAGTACACTTAGTTCTCTCCAGTGAGTCTTCAAATTATGTTATCATGCTGTATACAGCAGCAACACCCACAGCATTTATGGAAGAGAGTGCCTATCCTTTGAGGGGGAAGCAGAGCAGTTTCACTGATGTTGTTATGAAAGTCATTTTCCTATTCCACCCCCGGAATTTAGTCAAGTTAAGGAGTTACTTTGGTATGCTTTAGAAACAAAATATTTTCCACAAAAAGTTGAGAAGTCTGGTAGTGGATGTTCTGACTTCTTAATATCTTGTTTTCACATGAGCTATTTAACATCCTGACAACTTGATAAAAAAAGGACACTGAAAACCAAATTAAATACAACTGAGAAGTATGATATTGCTCTTCTCATTCTCAAGAACTAACCATAGAATATCCTGAGCTGGAAGGGACCCTCAAGCCCCATTAAGTCCAACTCCAGGCTCCACACAGGACCAGCCAAAAATCAGACCCTGTGTCTGAGAGCATTGCCCAAATGCTTCTTGAACTCCGACAGGCTCAGGGCCATGTACACTGCCCTGGGGAGCCTGTTCCAGTGCCCGACCACCCTCTCGGTGAAGAACCTTTCCCTAACACCCAGCCTGAACCTCCCCTGTCACAGCTCCATGCCGTTCCTTCGGGTCCTGTCGCTGTCACCAGAGAGAAGAGATCAGCGCCTGCCCCTCCGCTCCCCTCGTGAGGAAGCTGCAGGTCGCCATGAGGCCTCCCCTCAGTTTCCTCTTCTCCGGGCTGAGCAAACCCAAGTGACCTCAGCCGCTCCTCATACATCTTGCCCTCTAGACCCCTCACCATCTTCATAGCCCTCCTTTGGAGGCCCTCTAATAGTTTCATGTCCTTCTCACGTTTGTGGCACTCAAAAACTACACAGAGGCTGCACCAGTGCAAAGTAGAGTGGGGAACCATCAATTACCAGAGTTCCCCTATTTTTGCTAATATCATTTCAGTTAAAGTTGAGCTACTTTAAGTAAATTTTGGAGAAATCAGCTTTACAGTCTGAACTAGAACACACCGCTTCACTATCTGAAAGATTTTGTGTTTATTATTGCTTATTTGCTCACTTTTCCATTATGATAAAACAATGCAAGGTCGTGCTGCTTTATTATTCATAAAACAGAACTAGCACCAGGAAAAATGAGAACCAGTTCTTGTTTCCATTAGTAAGAAAGGTCAATTCAGATGTAATCTGTGTCTGAGTAAACAGGACCTTCTGTAAATTAACCCCTTTTTCCTAAATCAAGTTTAACTTACCATAGCTTTAAGCCAAGTACATAGTGTTGGAGGAAGTCTAGCAAGGAGTTCCATACTGTCCTTTGTCTGTATATGAAGTAAAGCAAAGGCCAGTCTCTGTCCAGCCAGTATGAGCAGCTGTGAAGCAAGCACTTCTTTATCAGTCACCTGAAGAAAGGCCTGAAAATAGAAAAATACACAGAACTAGATACTGTTTTAAGCATGATACATCTCCCCTATCTGCAGGCTTGAAAAGCTGAATCAAAAGAAGCTTCTAGATACTACAAGGAAAAATGGCTTTGTGACTGTTTCTTGTGTTATGTTACTGTAAATAAAGCATGTTATTAAAAATGTTCTCTCTTCCACTGTTGAGAAGCAAGGCAGAGAATTACTCTGTACTTTATACAGTGATTAGCATGATTTGGAGGTCTGTTTTTACAGTTCAGCAACATATTCCTAACTTCCTTATAATCTTGTTTGCTTTTCTCCTTAATTTCAGTGCTTACCTCTTACACAAGTATGATCTGCAAAGATTTCAGTTTTATTCTGCTCTGTTGGTAAGAGCTCATACTAGGAATTTGTACATTTGTTATCATGATTATCTCCATTAATTAAACGCATGAGAATAGTTCATCAACCCTTGCTGTACCTCCACCCAAGGTTCTACCTCAAAATTTTGTCAGTTACAGAGATTGCAAGTGAAGAACAGACTCCTGAAATATCAAATGTAGTATCATAAAAAAGGTTGTACTAGTTCAGGCCAACAGTCTAACTCCCTATCATGTTTCCACTAGTTGCTACATGCAGATTATTGTTGGGAGGAAGGAAAAGTGAGGAAGATCACCAGTCTTCAAAAAGTACTTTTCCAGCCTCTGACTTTTTCAGTCTGGAGTATTTTTGAGCATGGTAAGACTTGCCTAACCCTTCCAGGCATCTTCAGTAAGTGAAAATGTAATCTTAACAGAATACCTGACATAATGCTGCATTGATGTAAAATTATTAAAAAGGTGTTATTACCTCTTCACCAAGATGATCCATCCCATAACTATATAGTTCACAGACATAATGCCTTTTGACCACATCCTCACAGATTTGAAGATACTGAGCAAGATCCACAGCCAAAGTTGGCCAATTCCTTGCTTTTTCAAAGGGAAACAATTCTTCTTCTGAGACCTCTTTAGCCTTTTGTGATGAACACAGCATTTGAACTGCTGCACTCACGACTTTGACCAAGAACTTGAAAGCAAGAATTAAAAGTTATTTCAGTATTATTTGAAATTTTAGAAGTTCAGGAACTTTCAGTACAAAATTTATACTTACCTGTTGTCGTATGGATAACACATTTGGATCCATATCCCCACTAGGTAGCAGCTGAATTGAAGTAAGGTCTTTGAAAAATGCATTTTTGCCCTAAAATTGAGAACCAAAGACAACTCTCAGATATACAGGTGAAGAAAAGTAATCCACTTTGATCCAATACTAAGAAGCCTAAGTATTTTTTACATTTAAATTGTACTGCATCTTCCATTTCTCTTTGGGAATGAAAATGAATATTTTAAGTTAGAACTACAGAACAAAAACTTTTGCTCATGCAATCATAACGTGTCAAGGATTTGCTTTCAAACTTACCTCATTTAGTAGGCAGGTGTTTGTATCTGATACACTACTAGCTGGAGCCTGGATAGATTTCCTATTCCCTGACTTATCAGTCTAGACTAATATGCTAAGCAAGACATGTAGGAAGAAATGCAAACTAGTTAATGCAAAAATGCATTTCAACTCTTACCTACCAACTGACTCCACTTACAGTCTCCTGGACTACAGATTAATCAAATTTCAGGTGAACCACTGAATGGTGACACATGGTAGCCTCTGTTTCAGCCCACCACCACTTCCAGTGGTGACATACTCAATGCCAAGCATCTCTGGCAGTCCTGCTCTGTACTGACACAGGGAGCAGGAAAACACAAATGCCTGTGTTGAAAGAAAAATCTTTGTAGCATTGTTCTTGTATACTGAGGCCCTTCTCCAGATTGAATGAACAGCCAGAAGAAATATCCAATGGGACTGCACATTACTCATGAAATTATGCAGAAGTGGATTACTGGTACTGGAACGGCGCAAGTGAGAAGTGTGTAAGTCTAGACAGTGGCCTGCCTTGTCAGAAATAAGGTAATAAATGGTCTTTGAAACTTTCAAACACTTCTTTTCAGTCATCAGTCAAGATTCCCTAAAGATCTGTTAGAAGTTCTCTCATGAAGCTCACAGGGAAATGGGAACCTTGAGTGAATGAAGGCAAAAAGAAGGCAGCTGAGAATAACAGTTGTGTGTAAAAGAAAGGAGGCACAGAACAGGCTTTAATTTTACTCTTGAGAAGTAATATGCACTCTTAAACGACATAAGATAATATAATGCTGTCTGCTAAGAGATAAACATAAAAAAGGCATAAAACCAATGGAATGTGATATGGTAAAATGCTAAAACCAGATACCACTGCTTCATCAGAGCGTGCACACAGACAAGAACCTATATCAAAAGAAGAGTAATATTCTACACATTTATAAAACTCCAATAAATCATTAAGAAGAAATCTTCAGTTCAGTATTGCAGATCTAAATCATTTTCTCCCCAGCAGGAATTAAGTAACAGTCTACACCAGTACTTTGTCTCTATTTTTTTAATTTATAGTGCTAGGAGAAGAAAGCTCAATGTGTGGTACCATTCTTTGTATTTGGGTCAAACTCTGATTGGAGATATGCTGCATTTTAAATGTAGTGACTTTTTTTCTTAGTGGTTTATATGCATTTAAATAACAAGCTGTTTATTCTCTTCAAGAAGCTCAGAATTCTGGAATAATCATCAGCAAAAAGGGATACAACAGCAATACTAACGTAACATTTTTGAACTTATGTATTTATGTTTTCTCTGATCTGGCACTTCTCAAAGCAACTAGAAAAACCTGTCATACAGTTTTCTTACCATGTTGTATTTTTAGGCCAACTAATTGTTAAGGAGCTGATTTTCATGCATCTGAGGTCACCACAAATCTTTTGCTCATAAGAAAAAGCACCAAGTTTGTGCATCAGCCTGAATTCTGGTGACAACTTCATTAACAGCACAGTGGGCTAAATGTCTGTCATAAAATCATCCATGAACTGTTTAAAAAGTGAAAGCTGGCGTATATCATAGATACCAAGAGGAAGGATAGTAATAATTTGACGTATGCACATCAGCTTTCAGAAGACATACCTTGCTATCAAACAGTGAAAGAGGCTTCACACTCTTCAGAGAAAACCTCATGATGGCGTACAAGATAGTACATAACACAAACTGGTGTTCAACAAGTGGATAGTGAATGCGCTTCTGCTCAAGTGCTAGTTCTACTATTGATACTGGTCCTTCTACCGACACCCAAGCATCTTCAGTATCCAGGACAGGAGCCTGCATTTCGTCACTACTAACATCAGCCTACCAGAGGAACACAGAAAAGTAGTCACACACAGAATGTCGCCTATATGTTAAAAACACAGCTTTAATCACAAGTTCTCTGCAATGAAATTAAAAAGAATTTCACATTTTCTAGAAAAGTTTATTAACATTTGTCTGAATACAGACATTAGTATAACCATATTCTTTAAAATGAAATTTGAGTTCCTTACTTTCTACAGAAAAAATAAAAACTTACCTCTAGCAGTGTTTGCAGAAGATCTGAACAGCAGCCAAGAAAAGCTGTCATTGCTGTGTCACTCATACCTACATCCTGTTAAACAGTATGATTTGAATTGTTTCAAATGGAATCGAAACAGGCTTTTATTAGCTCTGTTTGAGAAGACAGTTGTTGACATAACACATTGCTAAGCTCAGTTTATTAGCTTATTACATTTTAAGCTAAATAAACATTCACTTAAGTACCACAAAGATTTAGAAATAGCAGAAAAAAGAGAAAGCTTTCCATTACCTTGATAAAATTAAAATAGCTCGATTTAGCCATTTACAATATTGTATCTCTAAAGAAGACTGAGTAGCTCATGTAATCACATCTAGCACATTTCATTTTCTGAGCATATCAGTTGCCTTCCAGGAGTTTTAACTAATAACATTATGCATGAAAAATAATAGTAATTTGTCATGATATAGCTCAAGTTTCAAACTTTCACACTTTCAAAAACAAATCACAAGCTGGTATTCAAATTAAGGAGATGGGTTTTTTGTTTGTTTGTATTTGTTGTTTTTGTTTGGTTTTGTTGTTGTTGTTCTGCAGTTAGACAAAAGTAGTATTACTTGCCCTTCTGCACAATCTGTCCTTTGGAGCTTTTCCAACCTGTTTTTAAAAAAATATATTTCATCACAATTAAATCATTTTTATCATAAGGTATCTGTTATCCCACAATTTAAGTTATTACTTGCATTTTCCTAATATAAAAAGAGAAAACAGTTCATACAATGCAACGCACTGCATTGCAAAGGTGGCTAAAATATTCCCAATGATTTCTGTAATAGAGGACTAGAGCTATAATACCAAGTGTGATATTATAAAGAAACATTGAGGAACAAGGGATCAGGAAAGGAAAAGTGAATGCTGCAGAATATTCATTGAGATGGAAAAAGGCTAGTAAGAATGTTACTACATAAAGTTTTCATGCTTTGCTTATGTAAATTCTTCAGAAGAGACACCTCAGTCATTCCTGTTTAGGAAAGTTATTACAATGTCTCTTATGTCTAATTTCTACACATTGAATCACATTCTGCACACAATGAATCACAGATATCACATATGTGGAAGCTCTCTCTTCCACAGCAGAAAGAAATAAAAGTAACGATTATGGCATCCTGGCAGAGTCTAAACAACACCTGAAGTGAGATACCAGGATCCTGAATCACAGGATCATTTAGACTCGAATTCAAGCAACCCATCATGCTAATTCAACATCTGAATCGAAGACAACTTTCAGCTGTTACTGTTGGGACTGATTAAACACGACCTGTTTGGAAATTGTATTTTTCTGGGAGCTGGGAAGAGATCAGTCACACTTTTACTTACATAACACAAACCCTGAGGACTAATTCACAGCTTTCAAACATACATAAATAAAAATTAGCAATATTTGTTATGACATGATGTTTGAGGTAATAGACATTGTGTGCAAAAACAGCTAAAAAAAACCCTCATCTATTCTCCTGTGGGTGTTAATGTAGGCAGAAATAATGGTGATAGATGTACATACAGGCATGCAGAAAAACTTGAAAACAGCTTTTGCAGAAGGAACATCTACTACAAATGTACACAACTTAGCTTATTTGCTGAAAGGAATGAGGAAGATGATACACTCCAATTCTTACACAGCTAAGCAAAAAGCAAAAGCAGAGAATGAGAGGAGCAAAGAAGGAGGAAATAAGACAGCAAATTATTGTGGTGGGGTTAAAAATGCTCAACACCACCCAAAAAATGTTCTGCATTCTGCTGAGTAAGAGCTCATGCACTCAAACTTAGACACCCGGCATGTGGAAAAGATGCTGCTTGTAGAAACCTGGAAGTTTCATGTGAATAACTTATCAGGAAACAGGCATAGAGAAAACACTTATTTTCTAAACTAAAATTTTATGTACATTCACCCATATATACATGCACGCAAATAGTTTCAAACTGTTTCACGCTTTTTACTTAGCAATTACAAGCTAATGCTGCATATAAGGCTTCAGTACATCAGCCAGTGTCTGCTATTGCTTAAAGCTACATTGAGTTCATCATTCCAAAGAACAGATTTAATATTCTGAAATGCGCACTCCTTCCTCAATTCCAAAACAGTTAGCTACATAATAAACCAAACTAGCAGGGGATTTTTTGATCTTTAAATCAAAGACATTCCAAACACCTTTATGTTAGTTTAAATCCATAGCTTAAAAATACTAGCTTCACTTTCAATTAATAATAAGAATTCAGCCTCTAAATTACTGTCACAATATTGCACTTACCTTGTCCATTAGATACGTAGCAGAAGAAAGCCTTTTTACTATGAATGTATTCCACATCATCAGAGCGATACCTAGAACAAACACAAACTTGTAAACTCCACGTGAACAGAGAAGAGATTTTAGGTAATACAAGTATGGAGCAAAAACTCATGGGCCAGAGTTCCTTTAACAGTGGGGAATTTAAAAAAAAAAAAAAAAAAGATGGTGAATGAAACAAGTAGGAATTGTCACTTATCCTCACTGCATTATACTTGGACTTCAGATTTTTCAGGAGGAGACTATCTCGGTGATCAAATACACTCAGAAGTGCAATGAATGATTCATTAAAATTATTGTATTTATGTACTGTATTATGTATTTATGACTGGGTTTACCATTGTAGGTACACAAACCTGTGCACTAAGCATGGAGGTATAAAACTAGTGCTTTATGCACAGAATGCACCTTACTTGCATATATAGTCTACAAAAAAGGCAATTCTCACCACGTTCACTAAAACAGATTATTAATAAATGCATGAACTGTAACTGACTACAAGGACTATGTGCCAGTATTTTAAATGCAAAAAAGAAAAATCATTTCAGAACAATTTTTTTTTAAAAAAAGGATTTTTTAGTTAATGTTAAACTTTATCTGACCAGCATATTTCCATGTTTCTGATGGAAACTGTTAGTCTCAACATGAAAAATGTCAGCAGAAAGTTTATTGCGGGTGGGGTAAGGGTGCTGGCAAAATGGCCATCACTACTATGAACCATATCTATTTATGCTTGTCTACAGACAATCATTTAATCTGTTGTTTTTACAATTTCAAAAATCATTTTTATTGATAGCTTCACACTTACCATGCTGAACATGAGCATTCATGATGTATCTAAGATGATCTATAGACCTAATGAGAAAACATGCTTCCTTATGTAAAACAAAAAAAGCAAAAGACCAAGTTATTACATATTCAAAACTTGTTTTAAATGTAAACTATCGATTCTTAAGGGGCCCAAGTAGACTATTTTAAAGCTACTCATTTTTGACAGTCATAAAACTTGTAACTTCTTCTGATGTTGCAGTCTTCTCTGCTGACAAACATACACGCACATGGCAAAGTATGTTCCAATAATCAAACACATTGTGATTTCCGCACTATTTTCAGCGTTTTATTACAGTATATGTACCACTAACACACACATTGCTGAAAGATACCTCCAGTGACTAGTAACGGTCCATTTTTCAAATACAAAAACCCATTTGTGCTAGAAAGATTATTTTTCACTCATTGACATTATGGTACAATAAGTTTTTAAAAACCTCAAATGAACCTTTTTTCTATAGCAAGGTGTTATGTTGCATAAATCTGAGCAGTGCTGACTTCAATTTTCATATCATCTTAAAATTTTTGATAGCATTACAGCCTAGAATTTTCTAATATTAAGAAAGCTATAGGAAAGCAATAGGAAAAGAAATATTCTGTTTTCCATGACAACCCCCAGCAGTGGCTAGAGGGAAGAAAAATAGAGAATGTTCAAGAAATCTCGCTCCTCTTTAAATGGAATGGATTCTAGTCTAATAAATTGAGTGTTCTGTGATCTGGTTTAGCACATATAGAACAGAGGAAAAAGGTTCATCACTATTTTGTAGTAATTAATAAACTGTTTTGAAATCGCACAAAATACAGACAGAACGCTTCTTCATGCTGATTATTTGAAGCAGTTTTGAGAATGATAGCTTAGAAGCATACTGTCCTGTCTTTATGAGGTGGCATTCAACCTTAGGACTCAATTCAGTTTGTACCTGCCACTTACATTGGAGAAATTGTAACCAGTATGCTTTCAAACTCAGTGTCTTCTTAATGAAAGTTTTTATGAACTAAAACTTGTGAAACTGCTTCTAGAGAGTTGTTCTTAACCATTACTCCCTGCAAATGAAATTCTTTTACCTCTGGGTCCTTATTCCACTGTACTACGTATTCCCAACAGCAATGTGCATGCAGTACATCCAGTTCAAGACTACATGGAAACTGCTGATATGCTAGTTGCAGCAGCTCTAGGAAAAAAAAAATCTGAAGTTACAAGACAGACCTCTTCCCACTAGAATTTCTGATACTTCACAACAGCAGCATCTAAAACATCTCTGAAAGCATTTAAAATCTGAAAAATTCACATTGTTTTCTTACCTAGGATTACTTCCAAGCTTTCATCTGCTTCTGGTTCCTCAAGAAAGATATTTGTATGCATTTCTACAGATTCTTCAGTATTATCTGTATTGTTTCTGTGTTGTGCCAAATTCAGTACAAGAGGACTGAAGCCTTGCTTAAAAACCCACTTTGCAACAGTGTCAGCAATACCTCCTGGGACAGTAAAAACAATAAAAAAAAAGTATGAGGTACTTTCAGTGTATCTCAGAAAATTTATAGCTCAAAATTGAAAGACAGGAGAAGAGAAATAACTATTAACTAATACCATTAATTATATTAAGAAATTTTTCATTGGCAAAGTCATCCTAATCAACTAATTAGAGGTTTACAATGATGTAGTCTTTACAGTAATACCCTTTTACCATCTTGAAACAGTAGTCTACATGGTATGGTTTGCTTTGTTTTTTAAACTAAGTAACCAGCAGAACAATTTCCAGTGCAGTGTATTTCACAAAGTAGGTAAGGATGGCTCAGAAGTCTATTAGAAAGACAACCAACCATCTGTCCAAGAGAAAAATGTACCTTTTCCACTTTCCAGCAATTTCTTTACAGAAAGCCTACCCAAAGGCTCAGTCTGTAGAGATGAAACTCTTTTTGTCCTCTTGCTCACATTGCTGTGCAGTAGTGTCTGAAGTATCAGACAATCTTCTAACTGTTTCAGCAAAAGTTTCCAATATTCAGTATCAAGGGAAAGTGCTTCCCAGGATTCCGTGTCCGAACCTACAATTATGTGGGAAAACTAACAGAACATATGAACTGTTCTAGGTCTGTTCACTTAAAGTAGCACTTTTTCTTTAAAAAAAAGAAAGCACAGTATTAAAACTGAAAGCTATAATCCAAGAGCTACTCTATTTCTCTATTTAAAAAAACATAGTTTAGCTCAAGACGCATATATTATCTATTACGGAAAGGTAAATTAATATCCCACACTTCTCACAAGACACAAAGAAACAAAAGGACCTGAAAGGTCATCTTACAGTCCTATTTTAAGTTCGTATTTGGTTGAAAAGTGGGTTAGAATTAAATCTTTCTGACTATGTCCTCCAATATACACACAATTTTTCATTCCTTACATATCACATACATTTCAACTTCCTACCACATAAAAAAATATTTATAATGTCTCATGCATCCAGAAAAATTGGATCATACCATATCAGAGTTCTGTGCATTAATTTGCTATTCTTATGTTAATCAGCAAATACTCTGATAGGAACCCCAGAAATTTTTCCAGTAGGTTGCAGATCTGATTTTTAGCTTTATGCACCAAGACAGCAAATTCTAGGGTTCTCAAAAGCCTGGCCATCAGCAGTTTTAGGCTGTAAGCCACAGGATGATAGAAAAAAAAAAAAAGGGGTGAAAAGATAAATGGTTGTATGGAAGGGAAATTTTGTGACTGTTGCTTTATTCTTTTAAGAGCACAAGAGAAGAAAAGGTGACAAAGCAGAGAGTGGATGGGTAAAGCATATGTTGCAACACACCAACATTCCTATGTGGGCAACACTAGAAATTTTAACAAACAGAATTGGATTAGTTAAGATGAACACAGAAAAATACTACAACACTTCCAGGCAATCTAGTTATCTATAAAGCAATCTATTTACAAGCCTAAACATCACCTAAACCTCATCTAATTTGTTAAGACAAGTAGTAAAACACTAGTAGTAGACCTAAGTAGTAGACCTAAGGCTATTTAAGAATGGAATAACTTTTTCCATTATGAATGGCAATGTTGTGTGCAGTTTCACAGTGTTAATGACAACTTTGTGAAAATATCCTTATTGCCACCCCCCACCCCCCCCAAAAAAAACACCACTCATCCCCTTAAGAATGCATAACAACATAAGGGCTAAGAAAATCCACCAGGATATTAAAAAAAACAATTGTGCTGAAACAGGTTTACCACCCAGCTCAGTGAACTTCTCAAATTTATTTGAGAAACCGTACAGGCTTTAAGTTTGTCAACATTATTTGCCATCAAGAGAAAAACTCACTGTACAGTTCCCATCACATATTTAAATATGTATAGCAAACAATTCTGATATATCATTCATTTACCTCAGCATAATATTCCTCCAATTTTTCAGGCTTACAGGATGGCATGCGTGTGCCCATGTTCGAATGACAAGTGAATGTTGAGGATGTTACTCCATTACAAAGATGGCAATTTGCATGGAACTGACATAGTAAATAACACTGAAAGGAGAAGTACATGACGACTGACCTTTTTCTCTGTCACACTGTCAATTATCTGTGCAGTAACAGAATGTCCAACATGAGCAGATAATAAGGCAGCTGCATTATTTTCAGACTGAACACAAGCTGTCCGCATTTGCTGCCACCAGGGGGAAACAGACTGAGTGTCCCAGGACTCATCGATAGCAACTGCAGACAGGATAGTAGGAAACTCAGCTTGGGTCATGAAGTGTTAGAACTAGTAAAGCAGTAAGCAACCTGAAAGCAACACTTTATTAATACAGCATGTATTAGGAGCAATTTCCAATTACTCTACATTATCTGTTTCTAGATATATGGCATACAATTTCTAGATTACATCTCAAGTATAAAAAAAAAGATCAAAACATGAATTACTAATTCTCCAAGTTTCACTCATAGGAAACAGGCAACAAATCTAAACCGCTAGGCAGTAAATCCTGCTGCACACTTACTAGATTTAAGGAATATTACAAAAATGACACTTTACAGTGCAGCCAGCTTCCTTTATGATTTCAAGACACCACACCCATTCAATGCACTCAAGCCAGCTCTCTTCAGGCTACCTCATCTTCAGCAAAATTCGTTTGCTCAGACAACAGCAATAGCTTACTCATGCTTCCAGTTTCAAGTTAATAACGGTGTCCTATGTAGAACTAGGCATAAAGGAACCTGGCACAGACATATCCACAGCAGCTCTGTGTGAGGCAGGAGAATCAGTATTTATTCGTTACACAACTTACCCCAAAATAATGGAAAGTTGATGTTATAGATCACCCCTCAAATTATAAGAGATGTTCAATAAACAAATGCTGCTGGAACAATGGCGTTGGTGTCTCTACATGAGCAAAAGCAACTCGAAGGACTTCTGAGCGCCAGGCAGCATAAAAGAGGGGGGCAGGACTATACGCCACAAAAATGGAGGGAAGGTATCTGGACAGCCACCTTCTGGTACCAAACAGTAGCAGTGTCTACTTAGGGGTGAGTGAAAGTGCAGGGCATGAAGCAGGCCTTTAATTGCAACAGTCCTCAGACTTTGATTGTATTTTTGAGTTACTTGTTATGGAATACATCAAGATGCAATATTTAGCCCTATTACTTTTTTTTTTTTGAGGTGGGGGGAGCTAAGTGATTGTCTCATCAGACAAGTTTCTAATAATAATTAACATCAGTTGTGTTTAAATGTTCCAAATGCACATTTTACCTTTCATTTTGCTCAGGAGTGACAGCATAGCATGAAGGCAACTGATACAGTCTGGTTTCTCTAGAATATCTTTTTCTTTTGAAAGCCATATATTGAGAAGTAGTGACTGAGAAAAAAAAGAATACAAAATCAAAGCAACAGAGTGAAACACTGATATTGCAACAAACCTAATGCAATCACTTTTTTGAACAAATTCGGTGTCAGAGCTGAACTGTGATATCCATGAATCCTTATTATATTAATACAGAAGGTTAAAAATATACTGCATAAGGAAACCTCTGGCAGATTTTGAAAGGAAGTAATACAGTCAGTATTTTTCAGTTGGCTATCTTAGAACATATTGTCTTTTGAAGGCACAGACAGCTCATACAAGTATGCTAGCAATCTTAACTTGGTAAAAATTAGTAGTTATCAGTATTACAGCTGAAAATCTTAACACAGTTAAGTAATATTTATACAGGTATTTCAGTCATCAGGTAGTGAGCAGATGAAAAGTAGCAAAATAATAAAATTACATGCAGATGAAAGAAAGATGATCGTCTGAACACTACTAGTGATTCTGACAAATTTACTTTGATTTTTTTTTTCCAAACTTTTGCTTGCTTGCAACTAGGAATTATAACAAATGTCTCTGTACCTGAAATTAACTACTCACATAATTTTTGCTTCTCTTTGTAAAATAAATCTTCAGCAAAATTTTACGAGATAACACTTGTAGTCCTAAATGCATACTCTAGACATTGCCACTAGCACACCCACATTTTCTAGCAGAAGATTTTTTTTCTTTGACATCTCTTAAGTAGTAATTAATATGAGCATCTAAAGAACTGAATATGGGGGCATATGAACACGAAAGACAGCCTGAGCACAGCATTAATCCAAAAGGTCAACATTCATATTTTTCCTTTCAGTGTTTTGTTTTCAAAAACAGAAAGCTTTAAAGTTTGTAAAAAAAAAAACAAAACCTTACCAACAACATTTGAGGGCTAAAACCAGCTGATTCCAATGCATGACATGTTTCCTCTGTGGAACTCTCTCCACACAAACACTTCCAGAAGAAAAAGCTACCTGAAGCAAAAGTTATTCAACATGATGAATGAAATCTAAAGCCACAGCCTCTCCCTTACACTTACACAAAATATCATCTATTGATCAGGTCAGTTCAGAACAGATTTGCAAACTAAAGCTGAGTTCAGACAGTAACCACAACCCACACCCCAGCAAGGTTCATGACCTCTCCCCATCATCAAAATTTCATTTCAGCATTGTCAGAAATCTCCCCAACTCTACAAACAATGGGTCCCTATTCCCTCACCTAATGGTCCTGTGCTGCTTCTGGCCAGCTCCCCCTATCTCTGAGGCTAGTTAGTCCCATCATTACCTGAACTCTTGAGGTGCTGCAACCACAAAGTAAACGAGAATACGGTGGCTCTTTAAAGCACCTAGTTACCACTGTCCAACTTGGTGGTAATAAACAAATGAAGAGTGATAACACTGCTTTAGGGTAAACATATCCACATATGCAGTTAGCTTGTCTTAATATCCATCTAGGTAGAAAGACTTGTCCCATGGCTAAAGGTAAGAGTCTGGAACTACCACCTTCACAAACTTTTTTGAAGTAGGCCAGCTTGTTAAAAGCCTCCAAGTTAAGGCTAAAATATTTATTTATTGCATCTTTGCACATAACCAGTCTTTAAGGTACCCTGACAAACAGTTCAGTAGTTCTTACCTAAAGCCACATATTCCCTGTCTTCCATATTTTTCACATTAATCGCATCCTTTTCATACTCTAAATACTCCAAGAACATTTTCACAGACAATACGTCATCTTTCTCATCAGCAAACTGAACAGTAGTTTGGGTGTTTTCTTTCTTGTAGTTCTCCAGCAATGTTTGGAGCCTATGAAAATCTTTTTCTTCCAGTCGAAGCAGTTTAGCTAAGTCCTTAAAACAAAAAAACAACAACAAAAAAAACCACACTGCGTTAGTCCTGGGACATGGGATTTTTTTAGGCTTTTGCTTTTAAAAATACAGTAAAAACTTAAAAGTCACAGGAGTCAAAATATTTCATTTTGACCATTTCTAATGTCTTTAAAAAAAGGCCAAAATGACTGAATAATCACAAATTCAGTTATTCATATAGGTTAAAAGACAACCTTGCCTAACTTCATTTTTAAGGACTTCAATAGGCACACACCTTTAGTCTGGAGAAGAGGAGGCTCAGGGGAGATCTCATTGCACTCTACAACTTCCTGAAGGGAGGTTGTGATGAGGAGGGGGTCGGCCTCTTCTTCCAGATAACTAATGATAGGACTCGAGGTAACGGCCGCACGTTGCGCACGGGGAGATTTAGATTAGATATCAGGAAAAACTTTTTCTCTGAGAGAGTGGTCAAGCACTGGAACGGCCTGACCAGGGAGGCGGTGGAGTCACCGACCCTCGCGGTTTTTAAGAGGCGCCTGGACAAGGTGCTACAAGATATGGTTTAGTAGCTTAGTGGGTAGTATTGGTGATAGGATGACGGTTGGACTAGATGATCTTGAAGGTCCTTTCCAACCTTGTGATTCTGTGATTTCCCATATTTAGATCTTTCTCCCAGTATGAGTCACCCAAACAAACATGCCCATATAACCCCACTCTGTATGTTTTCTGTAAGTTTATAAGCATTTTTCATAAATTGTATCCAAAGTAAGCCAAATCATGATGCTGACCACAGCATTCTACTTAAGAGCCCAGACACAAGCAAATATCAAAATTTGTGATTTCCACTGGTCCCAAAAGAATTCTCCAGAACTAAATAGTTAAGAACATGCTATGTACTCTGGATAAAGGACTGAAAACAGGGGATCCTGGTTCTATTTGCACTTCTGTCCCAGCTTTCTGTGACTGCCAAAGAATTTTAGGCAGTCTGTTTACTGTACATTTGTACAGTAAATAAAATAGAAGGCATTACAAAACAAGTACTTCGTTAAAAGTTTTAGCCCACAAAAAAATGGATCTTGTTGAGCTACTTATTTTATCTAAGGCCCTAAAAACATATTTTTGTGCTTAAATAGTCACTTAATTCTATAAGACAACTGAATTTTGAATTTACTCACATTATCTGAGGGTGTAGTGTCTTCCTGTATGCTTTGGGAATTTAGTTTGCTCACTAGTTCATAAAGATGTAACAGCTTTAGCTTGTTTGCACAGAACTGTAGTAGTCCTTCATCCACACACTCAAGCTCTGAGGAGGAAAAAAACTGCATTTTAACTTGAATAGATAGCCTGGAGTAGTGGCACATATTTTGCAGCTGCATTAAACTTCTCCTTTTGGGAATTACACCGGAGTACTTATATCTCAGTGTAATTTTCCATGCATTGCTATTTGCAATGATTATTTTTAATTCATGGCAGTATAAAACAAGAATTACTTTTATGAGAAGTACTAAAGAGAAAGAAACCAGGCTCATTTTTAATACAAAGGTGGTTGATAATGTGGAACCAAAACAAAGACAAATATTTGTCTTTCCCTGATTTAAGGCCAAACCACAAACTGCCAAAAAATGAAAGATGCTAAGTCTCAAACAGATTCTTCTATCAAGAATTAAATACTAAACTATGATCTTCTATTTGTTCTGCCAATATTTTAACACAGCACATCCCTTGTTGATTGACATCAACTGATATGAAAGGATTTTCATCTCTGCAAGACGCTACCATTTTTATTTCTACAATCGTAGTCTTGGAAATCTAATGTATCTAATTGTTTCTGAACTTTGAATGTCAATAAAACAATCAGAATATATGCGGCTAACACCAACACAACGTTGAATAAAAACTTATTCCAACTTATCTGTTGGAAAAGAACACATTTTACAGAGATCCTAAGATGACCTTTCTATACAGAAGGTACCTCTAAATATGTATCATCTTCACCTGGAACAGCTTCTAAATATGATTTTCTCCCTAAGTTTAAAAACTAGTGACACATTGCTGTTAAAAATCCTACAAATGAGAAAAATGCACAGTGCTTGCCACACACATTTGATCTCTTCTTTACAACCACAACATTCATAGAGCCCAGCATCTGTTTAACATCACATTTTACCTACTAAGCACAAGTAGAAGATATGCCACCACTCTTGTGAGGTTAAAAGGCTGGAACATCAGCTAAGTTTGTTCTTTATTGTGACTGTGAGAAAATAATGTTATGTACGACAGTGAGAGATTAACGGGAAAAACACACAAACAGACCTCAGTAAGTACACAGTTTTGTCAATCCCTCTTCAGTGTAAAAGGGCACTTTTTTTTTTTCCTTTAGAGAGGAGTTCTTACAGAACTGCACAGGTGAAACAATGTCCTCTACCCACCACTTCACAAAAATGGTCAAAAACCCAAAAAATGTCCCCAGCAAGATTTCCCCTCAAAGCTCTGAAACTATGAAAATATGTTGCCACATTCTCACCAAGGAAGGACAAGGGACACAGCCATTCTAACTGACAAATAGTTTATTCAGGACTTGCACACAACAGTGGTAGAGATTTCTTGACTCTTATTGTTAAGGACTCAGCTCCTAACAAGCTGCAATGAATCCAGGGAAAATAAACAAAAAAAACCACACCGACTTCTACTGCTGAGAAGTGCCAACACATGCAAAGGAAAAGCCAGGCACACGCTTCTCCACTTTATTCCTCAGTACTCAGCTGGGCCTCCCAAATGGGGTCACCTCAAGTACAAGGAAGGTTCTCCCAGTTTGGAAAGATCTGAGTGCATCATTTCAAAGAAACAACCTCACAGACTTTCAGCAACAAGGTTTTGTTTTGTTTTTGTTTGTTTTTTGAACAGATAATGGCAGTTCCTAAGACTGGCTCTGAAATCTCTAGCAAAACATGAAATATAATGTCAGTGTAGTTTACCAAGAGAAGATACTAGGCCAGAGCTCAGATCCTCAGTGATAAGGATTTTGTGCCTCCAGTATGTTAAGATCTACAGATCCAAAGTACCGTATCTTTACTGTCTTCCTAGGAGAGAGAAAAAGCTGAAACTTCTACACAGAAAGTCTGTGAAGCCTTGTTTCTAAAGGAAGCTTTTTCTAGATGCAAGTACTCAGCCCAATTATTTTATTTTTCTTTTTAAATATAATCACAAGTTGTTAGGTACATGGCAAATACAGCAAAGCATGCTTGTTAACAAGCTCTTTGCTGTCTGCACGGAAAAAAATAAATTTACAGAAGCAACATCCTGTGATATCTAGCATCAAAACTAAGCAGATCAAGTCTAGCCTCCCTGTGGAGCAGAGAAGCTCTACAATTGTCTTACAGCACTGCAGACATAGTGCAAACGCCTCTCCATATTTGCAAAATAAATATCCACCTACCCTGTTTTTCTAAATTATCCATTAACGTCTGAGTGATGTTTGTGAGGGATGAAAGCGGCACGCGTTCACTTGTCAATATACTTTCCAGAGCCTGTTAAACAGACATTCAACTGAATTAAACATTTACTTCATATAAGGTAAGCCAACAATAGCACAACTTTGACAATGATTTTCAGCTTTTTTTTTTTTGGTCTTCACATATACTTGTGGCATAATTTGATCCTATAGCAAGGTCTGCTGGTCTGCTCTGTTTTTATTATTCCAACTTGTATCACGGAAGACACCTTGAGGAAGTCACAAGTCAATATGATAACTCAATTATTTGCTTCAAGTAACTTTAGGAACAATTAAAATATTTTAAAATATTTTGAAAAGATTTAGCACTAATCTAATACCACAACTTTTTTCCTAATATTGAAGTATATTGATTTTTAAATATTCACCTGTTTCTTTGTAGCAGGGTATTTAATATCAAGTATTAATTCCTTCGCTTCAGCTTCAATCAATTCTGCAAACAAAGACAATGATTATATCAATTCATATTTTTCAAATGGATTCTGAAAAGCAAGTCAACTTGCACCACAGCTGAGATGTACATGGGTTCACACTACAGAGGTGAAGACACTATTACAAAAGTTGCAAAAATAAGCTTGGTGAAAATAAAACAAAGTAACAGCTCAGTGGCATCTCCTAATCCAAATCTCTCTTTTGCAAGAATTATGTGTTAGTTAAAGGAAGAAGGGTATGCAGATTCAAATGCTGATTCAAATGCTGAGCTCCATTACATAGCATAGTGGGTTGCAAACAGGTCGTGTTTCAAGTGAGCACTCAAAGTAGATTTTAATCAAGATTCAAACGGCAGACTACACTTATAATGGATCCTTGTATGAGATAAATTTAATCTTGCAGTTTATGAAAAATGTAAGCCACTTAAAGATCATAATTCATAACACATGCAGCTGTCAGAAAGCACTGTTATCATGCCTGTGTTTTTACAGTTACAGGACACATGACAGAAGAGCCATTTGATAACACAGTGTGTGAAGAAATTATTTAAGAGAACCTACCTGGCTCAGAGGTTTTAGCTTTGAGTAAAACATTCAACTTCTTCACTAGATGCATATCCTTTGCTCGCTCACTCTTCTTATCACTGCAGAGAAATAATTTAAATGTATGTGTTAAGAAGATTGAAGTTTTCTACTTTATTTATATTTTATGCTACTTTAAGGTAACATTATATTAATAAAAATAAAATTAATGCATACAAACCAATACAGTTATTACCAGAGTAGTACTCAGCCTGAGAATGAACACAAGAATTGCTCTCTATAAATAAAATAGTTTCTAGAAACAATAATGAAATTCAGTTGGTTACACAGAGTACATAAAGTCCTTACCTCAATGCAAAATGAAAAGGTACATGGACAGTTTTTACACTTCCAGAGACTGGATCAACAAGACATATCTGGTAAGTCTGGGGCTGCCATCCCTGACTGGTCACATTGTTCAAACCCATTATTTTATAACCAGGATACAACAACCTGAAACCAGTGATAAAACATGGAATTTACAGTAAAGAATGAAATCAGCAACCTTCAATTTCCACACACTGGCTTTTTTTTTTTTTTTTAAAATAAAGCTCAGGCTTAACAACTGCTAAATGTGTTTGTCAGGAAAGTCTGTAGAGTGATGAAGCACGATAAAATCCCATTCTATAAAACAAGAAGCTGCATTCAGTAGAAACATTGTAAGCAATGCAGAAAGGGCCTGCCAGCACTTTCCACTTTTGCCACTGAAATGTCCACGTATTGGTGTACTGCACCAACACAGTTAGTGTGCCCACATGCTAACCATTTCTTACCTACAATGCTTCCCGACATTGAAGGCCCCAACACGAGGCCCTTGCTGCGTGCTCCACACTTCCAGAATTCCTCTCCTTGGAGCATAGATCACAAGGAACTGAGCCACTCTGCTTGGACACTGTGCATTTCCAAAAGGAGAAAAGTCCATCTTCTCAGTTTCTCTCTCATGAAGGTCCTCTACAGTCTGTACCCAACCAACTTCTGCATCGCGATATCCTTTGTAAGAGAAGACGGAAGTGCATTAGTATACAGAAATTAATACATGATTAGGATACATTACCACCCACTTATCAGTAGCAAGCTGTCAAACTTTGTTTCAAACTGTGCAACTCTGGCCAGTAGCCAGACTGCTCTTAAAAACTGTGGTCCATTCACTCAGAGCAAGGCCCATCAAGGGGGCTCCTCAGAGCCAAATGCAGCCTCCTGAAATGCTTTTGGAAGGAACAAGTTCTTCTGGGAGAAGCCACAAAAACGAAAACTCATGAGGTCTGTACTTTTGACATTACACCAATGCAAAAGCTCAGAGAAGAAAGATCTGTAGGAAGTGCCCAGATTGCTTACATTTCAAAACAACAAAGATTCAGGGAAGGAAACTTGCATAGCCTATTAAGTAGGATACGTAAGTTTTTGTTCATATGTTCTCATCATTAAAATGCAATTTTTTAGTAAATCAATAGAAATGCTCATCTCTACTCCCTCTCTAGGTAATGCAAGTACTTTCCTCTCCTACAATCTTCCTAAACAAGAAAGGCAAAGATGCTCTGATGACATCTCTAAATGATGTAATGGTTTAACAAGTATGAATGGATACTCCAGTCCACAAGTGAAATATTAATGTATAAAACAAGTTTATGACAAGATATGTTATACCAAGAAGGTTGCAAAGTATTCACAACTCTATTAAGGAGAAAAGATATGGTTCAAAATATTTAATTCATTAGACAGATTTGCTTAAAAAACAAAAAATTTCACATCTCAACAGCCTCACTCAAAGCTGCAGTAGGGAAAGGCTGACAAATATGTCTGATAACCAAAAAAACACTTGGGATAGTACAGTCCAGATAATATGAAGCTCTCAGTAATGAAGAAAAAAAGTCCAAGAATGTCAGAGAGCACAATATTATACCTAATAAGATATGAGAGAAGAGAATGCACATGGGAAACACTATTACTCTAGCTATTACACTGCCAGCATGTCTCTGAAGTTACTACTATATTCATGACCACTAATCTTCTAAACTGGCAGGGCAGAGCGAGATTTACTCTCTGTTCATAAAACATATCTCCCATGTCATAAAAAAGCTGTGAAATTTTAATTCTGTAGACTGAACAAGGTGTTGTACCATTAGGTATGATTACAATTTCAAAGCTTAGCACCTGCATTTTCTTACAAAACTCAGTTTAGAAGACACTGAACACCCAATTCCTGTGCAGTCACCATGATGGAAGAAGAGTCTAACAAACTGTACCCTCTAAACAATTTTTCAAACTTGTTTATTTTCTCAGCAGAATTAAAGAAGATCCTAGAGCTTATCAAGAGAAAGAATCTTGGAAAATAAAGCTAAAGATCTTTCAAAAAAATTATTAGGCCAAAAGCTTTCTGTTGGGATACAGTCTGGAGGGAAAAAAAAAATCCAAACAAACCAAACAGACCAAACTGTTACTATATGTCATATCAGTATTCCAGGGACCAGTACAATACCCTTATGGAGTTTACATTATATCTGTCTTTAATATTTGGTTTGTAATAACACAATGTACTAAAGTCTTTCGTAATAATGGAATAACACTTGGAATTCTTAAGTCTGAACATAAGAAGCTGCAATATTTTGAAACATTATTTGCTATATTGACATACACTATCATACCTTTCCACATGCGAACTGCAAGTCCTCTTGTAACATCCAGTAAAATAACTCTTCCAAAATCATCTGTTACTGCTGCTAAAGTATTACATGGAGAAAGACATATTTTTTCACCATGGCGACGGGAATCTGGAAGTCCAAACCTAAAAATTAAACAAAAACACTAGAGACATTTTTCTTCAGAAATATTAAACAGTATCTTATAAAGACTTTTTTTTTAAGGTGTCAAAGATTTGTGTAAAATTAAGAGCAAATGACAAAAAGCTTTTGTGCTGTCTACTGAGAAATCTTGTACATCTTAACATCCTACTGAAAGCCAAAACTCAGAAACTACAATAAGCAGTTGCCTTGCCATGCGTCGTCAGACAAGGATCTCAGAGCAGTGCGTTACTATAAGCCCTCTCTGATAGCCAAAAATAGTCTTGAAAATACTTTAAGAAATCAGGAAAAACAAATCAGGATTGAAATTTAGTCTTTTATCAGCTTTCTTGAGAGCATTAAGCTACAACCTGTTTTTCCCCATTCTCTTCTCTCCTCATCCAACCGCGATCCAGGATATGTCCTCATTTTTTTTTTTTTGAGAAGCTTTAAGGTATAAGCAGCAAGCACCTCATGCAGCTTCTTTGAAGTACTTCAGTGATAAACTTCAGGTGATATTCAAGCACTTACACCGACATTAAACTGCACAAACTGTTCTTTTACAGCAATAATGAACACACACACACACACACACACANTGATGAGTAATTTGCACTGAATGGTAAACTGAAACGAAACAAAGCTTAAAACAAGTGACATGCAAACTATCATCGCTGTTTAAAGTCAGGTAAAACATACAGGTTCATCAGCTATGCACCTTTCAAAATAATTCAAATAATTAAGAACACAAGAGCTTTAAAGCAATTGAGACAGTATATCAAACTTGCCTCACTGCCAATGGGGTTGCAGGTTCAACTTTTGGTTTCTGTTTTTGGGCAGGTTCTTCTTCATGTTTGCTCTTCCAACCAAGCCAGCCACTTGCAATAGAAAAAGGTATTAGGAGAACTATACTAATGGTTCTAAAAAAATCCTGAAACTATTGCGTAGCTACTAAAACAAAAATCTTTTAATGTAATTTTTTATTTCATTACCTGGCAGCATGAAATAATGCTGAAGTCAGTTTACTTGCAACTGCTAAGGCAACATGAGACAACAGTGGCTGTGAGCTACCCTGAAAGGAAGGAACAAAGTTTTTAGGTAATCAAGAAATAGTCAGCTGTGAGCTACCCTAAAATGAAGGAAAAGCGTTTAGAAAGCCAAGAAATAGTTCTTACACTGAACTCAACTGCAGAACAGTTTTTCAGGCCTCTTATGGACTTTCAGCTCAGAAAGCATAGCTTTAAGACTGCAAAATTTTAATTCATTGCCCCCAGAAAAGCCATTCTGACATCTCTCTACCATTTCAAAATCCTCCTGCAAGTCACTGGTAGCTCAGTATGTTTGTCTGCAACAGAAGTTAAAAAAACTCTGTGTATGATTTATCATGGAGAGTTAGCTGGTGTATGGCTTTGATGTCCTTACAAATACCAACGTCAGCAGTTTTGTCATAAACATATTGACAAAGCAAGTACAAAATCGAAATTCCAATTCTAGCATTTTCAATCAACTTTCGACCCTGCTAAGGCCAGCACACATGTAGGGTCTGAATGTACAAGACACACACAGCTACACTGCCATCCTCTTCCTCCAACACAAGGAAAAAAAAGGAAGCGTTAAGTGTATTACAGGTATCATTAAGCAAAAGTTGTAGTTCTCTTCTACAAGTAGTAGTTCCACTATATGAAATCACCACAGTATGCTCAGGCCATGTACATACGTGACCAAAGCCCACAGGCCTCCAAAAATCCTTAAGATGCATGTTTACACAATCACAACCTAATTATAAATAAGTAAATAAAACCTCAGCTTACCTAATTATTAATAAATAAAACAAATGTGATAGTGATTTGTTAAAGAATTAATTTTCTCATTGACAGAAATCTAGACTTGTGGTAGACATTACTCTCCAAATCATTCCAGTTTCTGAAGGTCAAGAAGAGGGGCGAAAACATCAACATAAAATGAATATAAGAATACCTTAGAAATACCTATACAGAAATAAGAAGGATTAATTATTCAAACGGTTTCAGCAAGTCAGCTTTGTAGTACATACCTCCAGGGCAAAAAAGAAACCAGTGAAAGGATTGGATCCAACAGTAACATACTGAGACATAGCAGGTGGGCTGTTTTTTATAGCT
>VXAL01001711.1:7365-23666 GCA_013399475.1 Chauna torquata
CAAAAAGTGGATTCCTCCCTTCAGTCCCCTCAAAAAACCTATGCAATATTGTAACTCAGAAGCATAAGCACCCACATATTCAAAGAAGCTCAAACTTCTGAGGCAGACTTTCTTACTTACAAATACTATACATTTTAACTGAACTTCATTTTAACACAGTAAGCTACACAGAAACAGAACAAAACCAAAACAGAACATGTTTACATTGAAAAAAAAAAAAAAACACACAAAACCACTAATAACAAATAACTCTTAAGTACAGGGGATTANCCTATCACTGTCTAGTTCCGTGGATATGCAGCAGTACTGAAATTTTCATCCTAATGGTAACATTTCAGTCAAGTGACTGGCAGCTGTAGTCAGTGGTTGGTTATCCCCTAAATGGATAGAGAAAACACACTTTTTCTGTGATTCTCCTGTTACTCCTTTGAGTTCCACTTCAGATTCTACAAAAACTTGTGCTCTAGCTGTTGCATGTTCTTGCATAGCCTACACAGTCCTCTGCTGTTACCTCATGCCTGCACTACTCACTTCTTGTTTATGTCCTGTCTGCTTGTATCAGCCCCGATCTGGTATTTGCTTCTTTGATTTTTTCTAAATANTGCTATATTTTGTGACTAATAATATTCAGTTGAATTATTCTAACATCACTTCTTTTGAATACTTCGTTCCTCTGAAACAGATTACTTGAACTCTCCTTGTTCCCATCTTATGCCTAGGGTCAACATGATAGGAACACCAAACAAAANATTAATTGGCATAAAAAAAACCCTAAAAAATCCAATTTAAGCATCAGTCTCTGTCAAAGAAGTGAACAACTGAGACCAACTGAAGACTAATGCAAGGTCATAACCCGTAACAATTGCCAGTGCTGCCAGTTCTACCTCCTTAACATATTAAGGGGAGCTAAAGAAGTAACGAGGGTTACAATGCAAAAGCAAGCAGTTACTTTGCTAACAGAATGATATTAGAAATCAAGGTTAGAGTGCTATTAAGAAAAAACCAAAACACCTATCTTAAACAAATTTTCTTTTACCTTGCCAAGCCACCGTAATCCAATCCTTCTTCTCCTCTGAATATAACATATAATCTTCTCCTCAAATCGTAGGGTTTTAATGCCATAATCTATCAAAAAAAAAAAATTGTAAAAAAAANTCATCTAATCACCTATCACTGTCTAGTTCCGTGGATATGCAGCAGTACTGAAATTTTCATCCTAATGGTAACATTTCAGTCAAGTGACTGGCAGCTGTAGTCAGTGGTTGGTTATCCCCTAAATGGATAGGGAAAACACACTTTTTCTGTGATTCTCCTGTTACTCCTTTGANTGTAAATGATGCATTTTCAATGCAGTTGCTCCTTCAAATTCAGATTTTATTTAATTGATAGAGATATGCCATATATACCAAATACTTACATAGATTTGAAAAGCAATTAGACCAACTCATGGAACATGCAGTCAATGAACTGAACACAAAAATACCAACTCTGGCTCAAAATCCCTGAGCAGCAGACTGCTAGCAAGCAGGTGAGCTTATCTGGAAATTATCACTATTTGGTTGCCCTGTTCTTATACTCTTTGAAAGGTATACAATACCAGCCGCTCCTAACAGAAAACAAGCTAAAAGGCTTTACATCTGACATATCACAGACTTGGGGGTTTAGACAAATAACTTAAATATGTAATTTCCTCTAATCCAATATAAGTGTAATATACTTTCATTAATAATATACTTATTCCATATAGAGAATCCTTCTCTAGAGGTTTCGATGGAATAAAGGCGGCAAGCATTTTGTTTGTTACAAAGAAAAAAGGAGGTAACATATACTGGCTACAGACTGAAGCTCAATATAAGCATCAATTACACGGATTTAACCTTTGAAGGACAAAGCAGAACACCAGTTTCAATTGAAGAAAAAAAACATTTTGTAATGTATATATATCCACATGCAAGGACCAGAAAAGCAAATACGATGTGTTTAGGTTAATATGGTACGCAATGTGGTTAAATTTTGGAACTCTTTACCACAGGCTGCTGTAGATGCAAGCAAGTTTACAAGAAAAGCACAGACAAGCTCACAGAAGAGGAATCCATTGATGATTATTAAATAGACAGAAACCACATCCAGCTCAAGAAGCGTTTGAACTGTAAACAGTTGGGAGCTGAAAAATTATTTGATAAAGCTATCATATACATTGCTTGTGTTCTTACAGTCTTCTGTAAGAATCCCCCTTTGGCTAACACAAGAGGAAGATTACTGTGCTTGAAGGACCATTAGTCTGAAATAGGTATGGCCATTTTTGTTCTTATACTTTTTCTCAATAAACAAACACAACAAATTTTTCAGCCTTACTTGCTGGAAGGAATCCTCAAACAACGTCTGTCTGGATACATTGATTTTCACATGGCTTGGCAGTGCATTGGACTGTAATCATAAGGTAATAATATTAAAAGGCAGAAAATATAAATGTAAATTTAAATTTTAAATGTTAGATAATTACTTAATCAGTACCTGACACAAGTAACGGAAATGAGCAAGTTTCCACCTAAAGCTACGCTCGTAAGCAATCTGTGGCCCTTTATTTCTGTAAGGGAATATATTTGAGATACATTACACACACAGAGATCAAACAGTACTTTCAACACTAAACAACTGCTTGCAGATTTCAAAAACACACAAAAGTTGCGATCATCAGATATGATCACAAATGGAAATTCTTAATATATGCCCCGACTTCTTTTTGTATAGTTTCCCAAGGAAACAAAATGCAGCTGATGGTTTGGTTGGCCCGTCTTCCTCTTCTTGCCCCTGCCATACATATCTATTTTGTTGTTGTTGTTGTTGTTGTTGTTGTTAAAGACAATAGCAAATTTGCCAAACTTGAGAGAAGGGTAGATCTTGAGGATTTCAAATCCCTATCAATTTTGTAAAAATTATAAGCCAGCTAGAGGAAAGACATCTGCTACATTGTCTTCATTGAGAGAAGAACTATGAAGAAATTTACAGTACACTAATCTATAGGCTCTTTGAAGGACAGGCCATCAACACATCATCAAAGGTAAACCCAGGACACCCTACCCCCTACACAAGACATTAAGACAGACACCCATCAGTTGGGTCAATCCTTCTGATTAACCAATTCAAAACAAAAAAAAAAAAACAAAAAAAAAAAAACAAGATTTGCATGTAAAATTTTGAGAAGTACTCAGAACTAGCTTGCTTAGACATTAACATTATTACAGAGTGTATAACATAAGCAATACTCCCTACAATCATTTGCTGTTTCCTTTAAAACTTTGTCTGTTAGTTACATTAGTTGAATTTACAAGTTTACCTCACTTCCCCTCTCAATTTATAGTGCAATTACAACCTTGGTATTTGAACAATGTACAAAAACTATACTTAAAACTATACTTAAAACTACCTTATAGCAGTACTGTAACGTCTGGCATAGAGAAACTGAAAATCAAAGGTTAAAAATTGATATACAGGACAACAATTTGTTCTTAATTTGTTGCCCAATTCTAGCTAAAAGTAGATTGTTTCCCAGTATGAGAAGAACATCATTAAACTATAACAAGCTAAAATGTTAGAAAATACATTTAATTACACTTACACAGAAGATTTCCCAGTACGAGGATCATTGAAGGTGGTGGTTCTAGTATTATGATCAACAAAGTATCGCACACCTTCTCTAGTATATCTGATTTCCCAGCCCTCTGGAAGTGGGTCCTCATTTTGTAAACTGCAGAAAAAATTGTAGACAGTACTTTTTCCCCCCACATCATGACATTTAAAATAACAATTAAGCAAAATCTTCTCATCTGCACAGTCAATTTACACACCTACCCTTGAGTTCGAGGGTCTTCCCATTGCGTTGTCTTTGTGTTATGATTTACAAAATATACCCTATCATTTGAATCCACTCTCCTTTCTAGGGGAAAAAAGAAAACAAAAAAACACGAAAACAAATACAAACTATACAACAATTGCATTCCAAATTTCTGTAACTGTCACTTCCTGAAATCAACAGCTAATTAACTTACCCCAGCCTGGTGGCAAAGGCCCAAGTGGATCATTTTCTGCTGATAACATCGAAGCCTATTTACAAACAAGAAGGCATTCAGTTAGGAAAATATTATTCATCTTTCTTTCCCATGTGTTTTAAGGCTACCATTAGTTCTGAAGATTATGCATTGTGAACACCATGCCATTTTTAGTCTGTTTTTGTGGCAAAGCATAATTATGTGATAATTTATGATTTGCACACTTGCCTCCACTTTTTCCGAGCCCATGTACCATCCTTTCCCTTCCTACAGCAAACCTGAGAGAGCCAGTGATCTTAAAGATGTACAGTTCACAACAGTTTTGTAAAAACATGTATAAGCAGTGCTTCTTAATTAATGGTAAAGCATGTTCTTAAGCAACATTTCAAAGTAAGTGTGAAAGCACAATGACTACTGCCAATATAGGGTTTAGGTTTTTTTTTTTGGTTCCTCAATAGCAGATGTCTTCTCTGGGTGTTTAGCTATTTTCAAATTTCGTTGTTCTTTGGAAAAAACAGTTGCATTCCATTAAAATATTGAGATGTTTAAAATTAGACTAACCTACAGTAAGGTTAAAAAGGGAATAATAATAATAATAATAAATTAAATTATTATGAAGAACCATGGGAAACTTCTAACGTACTGAAACCTTGCAGAAGTCCCCCAGCAGCTTCCAAGAATACAAATATGAAATAAAGAGAATATAAAAGGCAGAAATCCCACAGACTGCAGGACCAATACTCTAATTTATAACTAAAAGCATCCACCCTAAAACTTTTTGGATGGTAAAGTTCACCTATCCAGTTATGTGTTGTTGTTATTTTTTGCAAAATTAAATTTTGGTAAGTGGAAACCAATCTACATTTTCCAAAGAGTATCTTAAGGATCACCTTACTGCTAATACTGCTTCGATTTAAAATAGCATTTGCAACACAAAAATCTCAAATCCACTTAGAGTTTACAAGAAACAAATTTAGGCAAGAAAAGTTACAGTATTTTTCATGTTTTTCTGCAAAATAAAGCAAGGATCAGAAGAAAATGCAATGGATACACCCAAAATCAAGCCATTAAATGTGAAGAGAGAATTATCACCACCTTGGCAGCAAATTCAGTTAGTCTTTTCTGTTTTGGAATCTATACAGTCACAATGACCCTGTAACCAAAGACTCCTCTGTAGTTAGTATAAAAAGAACAGCACGCATCAGAAAATGTAATCTGCCAAAGATGTGAATGATGGAACGATTCAGAGTTTTCTGATCTTGTTAATGGGCCCAAAGATTTGTGCGTGGCTGCTAGCTAATGTATATTTAACAGAACAAACTGTAATGCTAGGCAGTGGCACTTGATGAGCCAGATTCAATACCAAAAGCAGTACAGTATACTAACCCAGGTAAAGCATTCATTAATATGTCACACTGTTTCTAGTACCTAGTCTTTCTCTGAGCTAATTCATATATGTCTGCATGGCACTGCACTACGTAGAATATATATGCTGCATATTGAAATTAAGATGTTAAAATACTAAACAAGCAGAATCTTGTATTCTGAATTAGTAGTGAAGGTCCATCCTTAGAAAACAGTCTATGACGTTCAAAGATACTTTTACATGTCAGCATGCTTTGAGCTTTCAGATTGATGTGAGGTAACCATCTGCAGGATGAACATGGCTGTTCTATCTAGCCAATACTATGTTTTTAATTAAACAGTAAATTTAAGTAAACAAACAAACAAACCATAACATTTGAATGTTTCTAACATATTTATCATTTAGTACTTATATAATAAGTGAGCAGCGTTTTTTTAAGAATGTTAGATCAGTCTTCCCAAACTGTGTTTTTTTTTTTTTTAAACATCCACTTTGGATGAGTATTAATTTTATGTATTTTCCCACTTACAGATATTTCTTTCATGTTCTTTCAATTCATTTGAATGCACATAGTTGCAGGATGTTAAATTTATTAAAAATCAGCAACTTCAGAAAGTTACGTTGCAACTAGTTATGCAGCAATTAAGAGATAACAAAACTTGAAGTCTGAAGCAACTTCTCTCATATTAAATATTTTGAAATATCTAAATAGTCTTTCCGGGCAGAATTACCGTACAATTGGGTACAAGTAACAATGGATTTGGCCAAGAATAAGCTAATATCAAGTCTATAAGTAGTAATACGGTCACTGCTACATCCCATAAAAAAAGATGATAAAAAAGGAAAAGGACTAGCTACTGTTATGACAATACAACAAAAGAGAATGAAGCTAGAAAGAAATGCATATAAATCAAAAGCAAGATAATTAAAATCCCCAATTCCAGAAAAGCACCACTAGTAGCACACAACAGAAAGATTAAAAATAACTAACTATACTCTATCCATTTTTCTTCCTTCACATAAGTTTAGTTTTGACCATTAGAGATAGTTGAAACATTTTCTTACTTACTAAGAGGACTAATTCACTTTATCCCAAAAAATAAATTACAATCTCACTTATAAACTGCTATATAAGCAGAGTTGTGGTGTGTCACCAGAGGAAGTTACCTGTAGTTTGACCACAGCAATTCTAGAAGAAAATTATACGGCAGCACTTAACTCAAAACAACAACAAAAAACAAACCTGCATTCACACTTTCTTCAAAATCATTTCAATTTTTCTTCCCCCCAAAAATGTGAGTTCTAGGTATGCAACTGATGCACTACGTAAAAAACAGAACTGTAAGGAGATGCAAATAGGATGCAAGCAGTCCGATTATCTTTTCTCTTCCTTCAAGCATATTCTCTCTGACAAATTCTAATCTGATGATTCTAAGGTCAGGAAGGACATACTGAGAAATGAGTCCATGGTTTTCAGCAAGAGTTATCACTAAAGAAGAAACATCATCTAAACAAAAAGATATACTGTTCCGTGAGAGAATAAATCTAGCTCAAAACCAAATAAATCTCAGGATCAGGAAAACTGCGAGTTTTCTGAGGTGTTTAAGCAACTGATCAAAGTAGTACAAAGTAGAGAAAGTCACTAGGAGAGACTTCTTTCACAGAATCACAGGGTTGGAAAGGACCTACAAGATCATCTAGTCCAACCGTCATCCTATCACCAATACTACCCACTAAGCTACTAAACCATATCTTGTAGCACCTTGTCCAGGCACTTCTTAAAAACCGCAAGGGTCGGTGACTCCACCACCTCCCTGGTCAGGCCGTTCCAGTGCTTGACCACTCTCTGAGAGAAAAAATTTTTCCTGATATCTAATCTAAATCTCCCCAGGCGCAACTTGTGGCCATTTCCTCGAGTCCTATCATTAGTTACCTGAAAGAAGAGGCCGACCCCCTCCTCATCACAACCTCCCTTCAGGAAGTTGTAGAGTGCAATGAGGTCTCCCCTGAGCCTCCTCTTCTCCAGACTAAACAATCCCAGCTCCCTCAGCCGCTCCTCATAAGACTTGTGTTCCATACCCCTCACCAGTTTTGTTGCCCTTCTCTGGACACGTTCCAGGGCATCGATGTCTTTCTTGTAGTGAGGGGCCCAAAACTGAACACAGTACTCGAGGTGCGGCCTCACCAAAGCTGAGTACAGGGGGATGATCACCTCCCTGCTCCTGCTGGCCACACTGTTTCTAATACAGGCCAGGATGCCATTGGCCTTCTTGGCCACCTGAGCACACTGCCGGCTCATGTTCAGCCTGGCATCGATCAACAATCCCAGGTCCCTTTCCTCATCACTGTCTTCTAGCCACTCAGCCCCAAGCCTATAGCGTTGCATGGGGTTATTGTGGCCAAAGCGCAGGACCCGGCACTTGGCCTTGTTAAACCTCATCCCGTTTGCCTCAGCCCAGCAGTCCAGCCTATCCAGATCCCTCTGAAGGGCCATCCGACCCTCAGGCAGATCGACACTACCTCCCAACTTGGTGTCGTCTGCAAACTTACTGAGGGTGCACTCAATCCCCTCATCTAGGTCATCAATAAAGATATTAAACAAGATAGGCCCCAGTACCGACCCCTGGGGGACACCACTCGTAATGGGTGGTGTCTTTGCTTCAGCTACAATTCTTGCATTTGCATTGTCATCCTCACCCCCCTCAACCCTTTTTTTTTCATTTCCTCTAAAGACAGTGACGGAAGGTTTGCTTACATTTCTTTATCAAGAGTCAACATCTTTCTATTTTGTACTAAATGAATGCATTCAATATCAACATATTTCAAATAATTCACATTTCAGTGGCAGTTTCCACTTTTCTATTTATACTGCCCAATAGTCACTCCAAACAAATGACTAAATGACTTGATAAAACTATCCCCTATGCTTTAGGCAATGTCTCAGGAGCCAACAGTTCTGATAGCACTAATGCATTGGCACAAAGCAATGAAGACAGGGCATGATTAGAACAAACAGAACTCCAGCTGAGCTGAGAATTCAGAAAAATTTCAATACTTATGAGAGACAAGTAAACAAATCCAGAAAAGCTACAATGATGTCATGCAGTGAAGAGCAATGGTTTATGATCCCCACAACTCCATGGATGAACAAGGAGCTCCTCATGAGATTCAAAGTCAAAAAGGAAGCACATAGAAGGGAAAAGCAGGGACAGGTAACCTTGGAGAAATAAAGAGACATTGTCTGAGCATGCAGAGATGAGGTTAGGAAAGCCAAAGCCCTAATGGAATTGAATCTAGCCAAGGATGTCAATAGTAACAAGAAGAGTTTCTTTAAGAGTATTGGTGACAAAAGGAAAACCAGGGAAAACATGGGCACATTGCTGAATGAGACAGGAAATCTGGTTACATGGGACATGGAAAAGGCTGAGGTACTGAATGCCTTCTTTGCCTCAGTCTTTACTAGCAAGACCGACCTTCAGGAATCCCAGGTCCCAGAGACCAGGGGGAAAGGCTGGAGCATGGAAGATGTACCCTTGAAGGTGATGAAGGGACTGGAGCACCTTTCCTATGAGGAAAGGCTGAGACAGCTGGGACTGTTCAGCCTCAAGAAGAGGAGGCTCAGGAAGTGGATCTTACCAATGTCTATAAATATCTGAAGGTACAATGCAGTAAAGACGGAGCCAGGCTTTTTTCAGTGGTGCCCAGTGCCTGGACAAGAGGCAATGGGCACAAATTGAAACACAGAAGCTTCTGTTTGAACGTCAGGAAACAGCTCTTCACCATGAGGGTGATGGAGCACCGGCACAGGTTGCCCAGAAGTATTGTGGAATCTCCCTCCTTGGAGATTCTCAAAAGCCATCTAGACACTGTCCTGGGCAACTGGATCTAGGTGTCCTGCTTGAGCAGGGGGGTTGGACCTGATAGCCTCCAGAGGTCCCTTCCAACTTCAATCATTCTATCTTTCTCCAAATGTACAAATAAATAGACTTTGGTGGTAGAGCTCCAAGAATTAAGACAATCAGTGGTGATGCATGTTTCTGCAATTTCTGATGATAAGTTATTATGTCTAACTAGATAATGAAAGGCTGAAAAGTGTTAAATACAAGAATGATTCAGCATCCCTTTCTTCAGAGGGGGTACCTTAACAAGGTCTATCAAATTCAAAGGAAAGTTAGGTCTCCAGATGCATAGAGTCCTTGTCCAGAAGTTAAATAAGTTTCAGTCTTATATTGCAATGGTTTCTTCTTAAAGCTCTCCAGCTTTGCTATGTATCCCTTACGAGGTCTGTAGGATTGCATTTTAATTTAAGAGACTGAACACTTATGAAGTGTTTAGAATAATAGTGACATGCAGGCACCATTATTCTTAACTGTGAAAAAGCAACTATCCTATTTATCTAGTCAGAAATGAAAAAATCTGCCTCAAGAAATATCTTCTTTGAAGCAACTCATGATAGTTTCTTCCAGTAGAGTTGTGAGCCACTGTCTGAGGGAAATGGAAAGCAGTGTTAGAAATTCCAGAGCTGAACCAGGTGCTTTAGCTTCAAAATGTGCTTGAAGTAAAAGAATTACCACACCTGTACTGATGAGAGACTTCTAATCACTAAGGAAGTTTTGAATGCCATTTAATACTCAAAACATCCCAAACCCATCTTTTACACTCCTTTTCAGTAAAAGAGTGCTTTATTTTTATCTGTTCCCACTGTCATTAAAAGTCCTAATTATCATGCAGTCCACAGGGCTCAAATTAGGAAACAGATTCAGTAGGGAGTACTTTTTTCTTTAAGGATGATTTTTGTAACCCTTTTCAACAGAATCAGTATTTGAATTACTGATGAGAATACCTCATAACACATACGGTTGAATGGTTATAAAAGCACTTTAGAAAAAAATTAAACAACAACAACAAAAGTATACCTATATCTCTCTACTTATTTATAAATTTTATGTAGAAGTTACCGAATAGAGGTATCGTTGGTTAAATTGTTGCATAGCTCCCTGCAGTTGGTTACGCTGAGATTGCCATTGCTCAAAGTTCCTGACTGATTCCATTGTTGGTCGCTGCCACGTTGTTGTTCTGGTGTTATGGTCCACATAGTAAACTCTTCCACGATCATCAACTCTTCTTTCCCAGCTGTCAAGAAACAAAAATGTTAACAGCTAAGTTTTTCAGTAACATCACATAACTAATTTTCTCTTTATGCTAAATTCCTAGATAGTATTTGAATGAAGTATTAAGAGTGACAGTCATGATTTTAATTTCTAACATACACAAAAGTACTCCCCTACTTTATTGGTAGAAGAACATACACACTGAGCAAACAGACTATAGGCAATAGCATCCTCAGCTCTTTCTATCACCTCAGTTTTAACCTTGTAATTTCCTGTGACCATGAACAATGTTGACAAGTTTCACAGAAAACCCAATATTGTCTGGGAATCAGAGGTTGGGAACCACTGCACTACACCTAGTGGTCCCATCTAAATAAAAGTGGTAAAGTGTTCGTTTTTTAATGCGTAAGTTTTAAAGGAAGAAAAACATAATTTAGCAGCTATATTTGAACAAGTGATCAGAATGAGAGACACATATATACACCAACCTTCTTATGCAAATTAACACAACTCTAAGCTAACTGAAAGTTAAGATTTCTTAACATATGATGTATGATACATTTTCAATGAGCTGCTTATTAAAACCAAGACTGTAGTGTTTTCTGCACCAAACAAACAACAACAACAAAATAGTACCATTACCAGATTTAAATAAAAAAAGTCTACATTACCCAGGAGGTAAGGGCTGAGGTCTTTCCCATGTTGTAGTTCGTGTGTTGTGATCAACATAATAGGTTCTGCCATGAGGATCCTTTCTTTGCTCCCATCTTCAAGACAAAAAAGACTTTCATATAAGTCAAGGTGAAAACGCTTCTTTAGGACTTCTTTCCCACTAAGCCAAAAAAGCATTTTGCTATTGAATGAACACAAAACAATTCAAAACTCATTCCGAAACACAAAAGACAACTCACATTAGAATGTAAATCATTTACTTCCTGCTTAAACTGGTATCACCATAAAGACTTCTTTAAGAGACTTGGTACATAAAATGAGCATACATCAATATTCACAAGCATTTCCAAATTCTATTTAAGGTATCTGAAAACAAAGCCAAGTAATTATCTGTTCATGGCTTGTATGCTAAAATAACTTCATTCAAAAAGTTTAGACGCATTCTTTGCATTTCCAAGTACATGCCTCTCAGAAGGATAAAAAAAAAAAAAAAATTTACATTTTGAAGCACTGTTCCCGATATCCAACAAACAACAGGATCTGTCAGAGTGAGCCTGAAATGTGTGCTACCAGATAATTTTCCTATGTTTCTATTTCCTGTCCTGGTAAATTTTATATCTGATATACCTGGGGATTATTTCTTCAGTTTTGGTTGCAAAGTTCTTACAATGAAAATGGATAGAGGACCAAACATTATAAGCAATTCAAGTTTCATGCTGCTGAGGACCGCCATAATGCAATAAATGGTATTTATAAATGGAAGAGGAAACCAGGATAAATGTTAGACAATGAGCCCTTGCTTGTGTTAGATGTTCTTCTTCTAATTAATCAGCTCCTAAAAATGTAGGCAGAACATTTTGCTTGCTACTCATAGGGTTTGATGTGCATTTCCTCACTATTACAGAGTATCCTATAAAACTACAAATGCTTTCTTCAGTTCAAGAGGTTAAATACCAAGATTATGAGGTGATAAAAGAGGAGCAGCAGCATGTTACAGAGTTATTAGAGCCAAACATAATGGAGACTCAACTAGATTTGGAGGTGGGGGGGGAAATGCACTCAGGGAAGAATGACAAAGTAATGAATTTGGCCATAATGTGCCCTATGCCTGGAAATCATGACCCTGTCAATGGGAAAGTACGTAATTAAGGAAAAAAAGCAGGGAGGGGAAATAACCACACGAATTCCCACCTAAGCTTCTATTGTCAAGCCACCCGAAAATTAAGAACCTTGTAATATTTCCCCAACAAAGTATATACAGTACTTCTGTCTTTTTAGATTCCAGTTTTCATGTTTATCCAACTGCAGAAACTCAAGTGAACTGTCACTAATTACTTACTGAACCTGTTTCAGAGGGAGTAGATAAAAGACTGGCTCTCAGAAAGAAAAGCTACAATGGCACAATGTATATACACTTTGGGCAAGAAACTATTTCTGTGTTCAAAAAATGCTAAAATAGTTGCTATTTAGAATATTACAGAAACGTCAGTATCTTCAGTTAGTTACTGAAGACAGCCTTTCACCCAAACATGAAAGCATTTGATTTTTTTTTTTAAAGACTGATATATGTATTTGATCACATACTATATTTTTATTTAATGTTTAAGTACATCTTTAATTTTGCATTTAAGGTTTAGGACTACAGCAGTAGTTTCAAACAGTTCGGTAGAATTAAAAGTTTCTAGCTACTCTGAGTATACACACACACTTAAAATCTGTATTTTTAACATTACTGGACACATTCCTATGCTGCAAGAACCTACAAGTATTTCTAGACTATTTTATTCATTTTTTACTTCTCTGTATTTTAGTTCTTACTACATCCTTATAGTTTAAGAACCAAAGGAGCAGCCAATTATAATCCAAATAAGTTTGAATATATCAAATCAAAAGTCTTCACATCCATACTGCCCAAGAGTTCCTTTATTTAGGATCACATTACTGTCTCAGCGAATCAGTGATCAGTTGCTAGTTTCTGGGATATGAGCTACTAGTCAGTTATAGCAGCATAGTACAAACCCCATTTTAGATCAAATAACTCCGTCTCAGCCAACTGATCTGCATTTGACAATCCCTGCATGCAATTAAATTGCTGTTTCTTTATATTCAGACCAAACACAACTAGCATATTAAAATCAAGTCCACATACCCTGGTGGCAAAGGTTCTGTACTGGCATTACCAGGCTGCTGTCTTACAGGCTCTCCAGATGCACTTGTGGTTGAGGAAGATTCCCTTGGTTTTGCTGCATCTGCTGCTGTACTGTTTCTGGCATTAGGTTGAGCACAGTCTGTTGTAGCTGCAGCTTCTAGTCCAGCAGACGGAACAGGTAATGTAGAAGCGTGGCTTTCAGAACAGCTAGTTGCTTCTGCTGTTAACTGAGGTTCTGCTGTAGTGTTAGTGCAATCTGTAGACATGGGAGCTTCTACTGAACCTACCATAGCCTCGGAGACAGAAGAATTACCAGCTTCTGATGCAGAGGCAGATGACTCACCATTAACTGAGAAATGGGAAATAAGAACATTTGCATATCAGATTCTGATGAGTTTTACTTTTTTAATGATCAACTTTTGGAGTAAGCTACATAGAAATAAAGGAAGCAATATGTTTAAGTCCCACCTATGTGCCGTAAGCAGCATTTTTGCCTAAGATGACAAAAAGTCACAGTGCAGCTACCTCAGGTAAAGCTGTAATTGAAACTTACAATCTGCAGGCCATTCTCTATACTTCCCTGCAAAGGTAATTTCTTAGTTTCCACATACCTTGTTCAATCCAACATTACAGCTTATTCTTTAGATTAGCAAAAGGTAGGCATCTGCTTCAAGAAAACAGTACCCCCTTATTTGCTTTGAAACTTTGAACTTGTACCAACTTCAAAAAAGAATCTTGATTAGCATGAGACGAAAGAAAAATATGAGAAGCTAAATAACTATATGAAATACAGAAAACTAAGAGGTCATTCTTACAGGGTTTCTTTCCCTTTTTTTGGAGTTGATGTACAGAATTCTACAATTAAGCAAAAAGCCACCTGTGTATGGCTTAGAAAAAGAAGTCCCCCCACACTGCCAACAAGGTCAATAATATTTTGCTAACTGTTGTGGGCTAACCGTGCTAGACAGCTAAGTACCACACAGCCATTCACTCACTTCCCTCCCACCCATACTGTGATGTGGGAAGAGGAAAGGAAAAGTAAAAGCAAGAAAACTTGAGGGTCAAGATAAAAATTATTTAATAAGAAAAGAAGCAGAAGAAGAGAGAAAGACAACAAAACAAGTGATGTAAAGGCAATCATTCACCACCTCCCATGTGTAGACTGATGCCCAGCCAGTTCCCAAGGAAAAAGACGGCTAACCTCCCTAAACTTCCGCCTTTCCCTTTTTTATTGCTGAGCATGATGTTATATGGCATGGAATATCTCTGACTGGTTCAGGTCATCTGCCTAGCTGTGTCCACTCCCAACCTCATGTGCGCTCCCCACTGTATTCACTGGCCTGGGGGAGGCAGAGTGAGAAGCAAATAAGGCCTTCACGCTGTGCAAACACTGTTCAGCAACAGCTAAAACGTAACTGTGTTATCAGCATTGTTTTGGTCACAAATCTAAAACACAGCAGCATACAAGCTGCTATGAAGAAAATTAACTCTATCCCAGTCAGACCCAGTACACTAATGTAATTTATATAGGTCAAAGACTTAAGAAAATTGTTTTGGAATCAAAGTAAATTAACTTCTGTTGTTTTTTTTTTTAANAAAAGTAAAAGCAAGAAAACTTGAGGGTCAAGATAAAAATTATTTAATAAGAAAAGAAGCAGAAGAAGAGAGAAAGACAACAAAACAAGTGATGTAAAGGCAATCATTCACCACCTCCCATGTGTAGACTGATGCCCAGCCAGTTCCCAAGGAAAAAGACGGCTAACCTCCCTAAACTTCCGCCTTTCCCTTTTTTATTGCTGAGCATGATGTTATATGNGTCCACTCCCAACCTCATGTGCGCTCCCCACTGTATTCACTGGCCTGGGGGAGGCAGAGTGAGAAGCAAATAAGGCCTTCACGCTGTGCAAACACTGTTCAGCAACAGCTAAAACGTAACTGTGTTATCAGCATTGTTTTGGTCACAAATCTAAAACACAGCAGCATACAAGCTGCTATGAAGAAAATTAACTCTATCCCAGTCAGACCCAGTACACTAATGTAATTTATATAGGTCAAAGACTTAAGAAAATTGTTTTGGAATCAAAGTAAATTAACTTCTGTTGTTTTTTTTTTTAAGAACAACACAAATGTCATCCAACTCAAGCAAGCATAATCTCATAAAAGGTTTAAAGCAGACATGGATTTGGCAGGAAAAAGGGGCTAAGAAAGCAAAAGTACTCCCAAGCCCACTTGGCTAGTAATACATCAATACCAATCATCTGTAGAGCTTAACAGAACAGTATCTTAGCACATGACCTTGCCTCAGACAAGAGAAATCAGGTACAGTAGTCAGTAGGATCCCCATTAAAAGCCAAGGCCCTTGTTTAAAGCATTGCAACATCATTCACAGTGTTTGTTTTCTGCACCCCTAATTAACACCAGACAGTGACAATTCTATTTAAGCTTGTCAGTTTCTACCTCTTTTAGAGTTGGAGCTATTTTTCGTCAAGACCAAATAAAATAAGCAACACAGACTTCAAGTAATTTTCTAACTGATATCACACTATCAGCTTACAATTCTAAGAAGTGAGGCCAAAATACTACAGTTGCTCTATACTCATAACCTTATTGATATTGTGCAAAATTTAACCCTTGATTAGTGCCTATAAAATGGTAGTCCATCACTTTAAAGAGTTAATTTAATTCTGTACAGCGTTCTTAGAAATTAAAAAACAGTTAGACTCGGTTTTGGGCCCCTCACTACAAGAAGGACATCGAGGTGCTGGAGCGTGTCCAAAGAAGGGCAATGAAGCTGGTGGAGGGTCTGGAGAACAAGTCGTATGAGGAGTGGCTGAGGGAGCTGGGGTTGTTTAGCCTGGAGAAAAGAAGTCTCAGGGAAGACCTTATCGCTCTCTACAACTACCTCAAAATGAGGCTGTAATGAGGTGGGGGCCGGTCTCTTCTCCCAAGCGCCA
>VXAL01001711.1:62238-78178 GCA_013399475.1 Chauna torquata
AAAATTACAATTTTACTGAATTTCTCAAGAGCACTGTGTTTCAAAACTGGACACGTGTTCTTTTTTCAGTTCTGATGCCTGAGCATATTGTGCAATTTTACAGATTAGGAACATAATCTTTCCTGTTTACTTTTCCCTATTATAAAACTATAGCTCCTTTGATTTGATTTATACTGAAATATCACTGGCTACATTGAAATGTATACACAATCCAAAGTTCTCTCATATTTTTCACCCAAGTATATGAGAAACAGAGGAAACGTTTCATTTGTGATAGTGTGTTTTTTGTTGTTGTTGTTTTGTTTTGTTTTAAAAAGGACCCCTCTGTTAATCTGCTGGTCCATTTAAATATTGACTGTAAAAATCTTGGTTAGAAACCCCAGTAACTACAAATGTGTGCAGAACACACTTTGTACACTTTCCTCTGTATTCACAGAAGCATAGACAAGAGCTCTCTCCTGCCCACTTCAGGTTACAAAGTGAGGATCCTTGAATGTGTAAAACAAAAAAATATTTTGCTTTCTTTACTTATTTATTGTTTTCTTCTACCTCCACAGTCAAGAAGATAACTTTGAATTTCTAATAGAAAAAACATAGATGGAATTCTGCACTTTAGAACCACTTCAGAAGGTCAGATACAAACACGTACTTGTACTGTCTGTGCCATTTATTGTAAGACACACTGAGAGAACGTGCTACTATGTTTTCACGGACAGATGTTTATATTTGGAGGAATTGTTCTGAAGTGATTTCGGCCATTGAAAAATTCCTTGCTTTAGACATCAGGGGCTGAATTTTACTACAGAAGTAGTTGCATAACTCCAAGTTAACATCCGTAACAGTGAGGATGTTAAGAGGTCTTCAGGTTTTGAACTGGTTAAAATTAAGTATGCTCAGACCCTAATGACTTGAAGGAGAACATTAACATCTCTAACATACTCCAGCAATAAGAAAAATGATGATAAATACAAAAAATTTCAAAAGCCCAAGCAGATAATCTGCTTTGTTAAACACATGCTTCGTTCCAATTTTTATTAAAGACTTTTAGTCAAAAGCCTTCATAAAGTAAAATTCAGCTTATTCTTCAAATTCAAGAAACTTGCAAATCAAATCTGAATTCATATTCTCTTTAGATAAGATTTTGAAAGTGCTTTCATGACAATACTGAATTATCAAACCTTATGTTACATGACAAATTCAGAATTGACTAAGGGGTGAGGGAATGAAAAATAGCTTGTTTGCCATGTATCTACTGCTACAGAACCACAGCAGCACACAGTCATGCAAACCTGCAATCATTAATTACTTCATACTACATTCCACATGTCTAGTAGCTACCAAGAACTACACATAACACAAGGATGAAGGCTTCCCTGAAATATTAAGCAGGAAAAAAAACATAGCACACTCCCAGGTAAATAATTCTGACATACCATAACTATTCTGACAGCTCACAGCTTCCCTGGAGTCCCTAGTATTCTTCCGTAAAGCAGCACTAGGTTAGCAAAACAGAGCTAAACTCAAGTATGCTTCCAGTTAAACTATGGGATCCTCAGACACAGCAAAAACATATCCCAAAAGGCAACAATTAGAAATTTCCACTTACAGAAAATTATTAAAAACAAAGTAAAAAATCTCTCCCTTAAAAGGTATTATAGCAAATTTTAAGCAAAAAAAAACGTCATGTCACTGCTCTACGGGAAAAAAGAAGTTGCACCACCTATACGATCTGTTCTTTCTACAAGCCCTTGGAATGCCTCTTCCAGACCATGCCAACTCCTGCTGATCGGAAAAAGATTTCTGCCTCTAAAAACCATTTAAATAAAACATTTAAGCTAAACCATTTTCCTTCAAGACAACAGAGGTGAGATCTCTGAAACACGTAATGGTCCTTACCTATAACTATTTGAGGTCGTTACAGGAGAACATCAACAGATTATCCTAGGTCTGAACTAACACAAGTGGCCTACTGATGCAAAGAAAATAAAATTTTAAAGAAAGACCTGGATGTAACCAACTTCTGTTGTCTGTATTTGTATGTAGACCAAAGTAATAGATGAATGTCACTAGCCCTAGCTTAATTCAGAATTCAAAGAAAGGTTGGCAGTTCTAGTTTACAAATTTCGTAAGGACAGAAAAAAATGACAAGATTTGGTTAATCTGACACTATCATAGAAACTAGAGAGCACTACCACCAGCACCTCTGTCCGCAATTTACAAATTTTTATTCTGGAAGGCATACGGGAGCAGCTTATCTACTGACTTAGTCTTATGCAATTGATTAAGAGCTCAAAACCCACTTTTTAATTGAGGTGAATGCTACACTGTGCCGAAGCAGGTAAGAGGAGTACTAACCTAGCTTAAAATATATGACACTTATGAGTAGCTTCACTCCTTCAGTTTTTATTTAAAAAAAAAAAGACAGTATTTTCAACCAAATTAAAAGTAACTTCCAAGATTCACTTAAGTACAGCTCAGAGGAAGCCCCCCCCCCCATGTCTGCACATATCTATCACTCCATCCATTCCCCTCGCCCATGCCACTTCATAATTTGCATTTTACTCAATTAAATTCTAGGGAGGACTTGGTTTTTTTTTGTTGCTTGGTTTTCAGCTAACAGTGTTTGGCCTAAGTGCATAAATGGTAAGCCATATTTATTAACTGGAAATGGCTAGGCCATGAATTTTTGACTATGGTGCCTTAGATTTCCAATATGCTGTTTTAATGGCATATGGATTCTGAAGCATGAAAAACTGAACGCAATATCAACTTTCTGTGACAGATGCTGGGTTTTGGACATAATCAAGAGTTAAAGAGAAACAGAAGACCCTCTTTCCCCACATATGCTCTTCTCAGAGAAGAGAAAACAAAACAAAACAAAAAAACAGGAAAGTGGGTAGAATTTCCAACTTATGAAAACTCTCAACTTCATATGGAAAGAAAAAGGATAATGAAAAGCAAAAGAACTAGCAGACATTCCTCTTCCTTCCACGGAATCAGGAAGAGAGATTGGCTCTGACCCCTGTGAGTATTACCAAGATTTAAGAAGCACTTGTAGACAGGTGATTATTTTAACTTTATTGTCAACCCTTAAACAAGAACACACACAAACTCACAATGTTTTGTTCACTGATGTTGAGCAACAAACGTAACTCACTTTTCCAACAGAAATAATTTATACCCTTTTGAAAACAAGCCATTCCATGCTGGCAGATTAAATCTGTCTTGCGTACATAAAGTTGCTGTCATGTTTTCAGGTATAATTATGTATTTAAGGAATTATTCTACAGTATCATTGGAAAAAGACTACCGATAATGGAAAGTTACTCAAGCTAAAAGCATTTACAGAATCACATCTTCGCTTTAAAGACTAAAATACACACCAAAGAAGTGATAAAAGGATTCTAAACCCACAGTTTAACAAGCATCATCAGTTAAAAATATTTCTGGTTGCCCCATCCAAAAGCACCTTTGGCAAGTTTCCAGAGAAATTGTGCTTTTACAACTGTAAAATGTTTATCAAAAGGAGAAAAAATACTCAAGTATTTTCTATTAAAATTTATTTAATCTTTACTAATATTAATATTCATGAGAAATAATAATTCAGTTTAAACCTCCACCAACACAGACTCAAATAATGCAGCATACAAAATTTAAAAAGAAAAGAAAAAAAAAAAGGCCAGGTTAACGAAGAATTATCACAGCTAGTCACTAATCATTTTGTTCCTCTATAACAAAGGGATTAAACCAGAATATGAGTTTTAAGGGGAGACACATTATTACTACGAAGGCAATATTGTTTTTCACGTGTATGTTTATAAATAACTCGGCCACCTCCAGTTAGTGACAGTAATAAAACTGGCTTACTAGACAGGAAACTTGCATAACCCTGGCTTTCTATGCAAAGTTTCTATATGACACAGACACCATGTGAAAATATGGTTAAAATATGAAAATCTCCTTTTGTTTCATCCAAACACTGAAGAGCTCCCATCGAAATTAGCGTTTAGTCCTTTTCTCTCTCTGATGCACAGTTTAAACATGTATAGATCTGGAAGCAGAGCTAGATCATCCTAGTTTAACTTGGATGACAACTGGTATTGTTCCAAATATAAGACTTCTACAAAAAAAAAATCCAAGTACATAAACATATCCATAAAAATCCAAGTACATAAACACACCAACTTGTAACATTTTGCCACAACATGAGCAAAGATAAGTGACATAAGCAGACCGACCATTGGAGGTCTTGCATTTGCACAGTCCGCTCAGTAAAACAGGTGCTAAGAGATCCCAGACAGATTGGCAGACACCTCTAACTTGAGCAGGGGCAGCAATGCCTTCCCACCCTGACTTCCCGTACCCCTCCTGTTGGGGAGAGGCACGCCACGCATTCTGAGAAGGGTGACAGCAGCTCATCGCGGAGGGGAAACTGTTCTTCACCTCCTCCCTCTCCAGTTTCACCAAAGGAAGGCGAAGCGAAACGTAACAAAATGCTTCTGCTCCACTTTCATCCCGCAGACAGGCGAGCAAGGGCCGACGGCGCGGCCGCCTGCCTGCCTCCCTGCCACTAACGCCTCTCGCAATCCACTCGGCGCTGACACGGGTCAGGACCCAGCCCTCAGCCTCCCTCCCTCACAGGCCGTAGACAGGAATAAACAAGGTTATTCGCCTGACACCGGATACCGGCGGCGCTCCCCCGCGCCTCTCCCCCCCAGCTCGCACGGTGCCGACCCTCCCTCCCCTAGCCAGGCGGGGGCCGAGGGGCCCTCGGCCCTCTCCAGCGCGGGCGGGGTGGGAGACAGCCGGCAGACACGGCGATCCTCCAGGCGGCGAGGGAAGGGGAGAAGCAGCAGCCGCCGCCATCCCCCCGCGCCGCTCGCCCAGGGGTGCGACGAGCTAAGGGCCGGAAAGCAGAGGCCGAGACCTCACCCCGGCTCCCTTCGCCATTTTAGCCCCCACGCCCATTTCCCCTCCCCTCATGACAGGGGCAGCTTGCACCCGTCCGGAGCCCACCCCCCTGCCCTCACCGCCCCCGCTTCCCCACGGGCGAACCGCGGTGAAGAAGAAGGGAAGAGAGAGAAACTGCGGCCGTTTTTCTCCTCAGGCCGGCCGGGCTCTGCCGGGCCAGACCGCAAAGCGAAACGGCTGCGGCACAGCCTGTTTTGTTTCCTTACCGTGGCTCGCAGCCTCACAGCTGCTGCCGCCTCCTTCTCCTCCCCCCACCTTTTTCTTCTTCTTCTTCTTTTTTCTCCTCTTCCTCCTCCTGGCCGCCGCCGCGGCGGCTCCTCACCCCTCCGCGCCGCGCTCCGCCGCCGCCGCCGCGCAGAATGATGCCATNGCCGCCGCCGCCCGGGCGTGAGGGCCCGGTCGGAACCGAGCAGTGCGCAGCGGCGGTGGGAGGGAGAAAGGAGGGTCTGAACCCAGGCTCTTCAAAGGGGACAGGGCTTATTCCTAGCGCCTGCCCCGGGCTGAACCAAGTCGGGTGCTGCGGCGGGGAGAGGAGCCGAGCGGGCTGAATCCACCGCTCCGTCGGCAGGGGAGGAGGGGCCGCGCTCCGGCGCTGGGGTGCCGTCCGCGGGGGAGAGCGTGCTTGGGCGGGATAAGAGAGGCTTCTGTGAGTCACGGCCCCCTGAGAGAGCTCCTCGGCGGCGGGAGGCGCGGAGGGCCAGCATGCCCGGCGCTGTGCGAGCGATAAAAGCGGGGGGCGCCTTCTGCAGCTGCCTCCCTCCCGCGCCCCGCCAGGGGCCTTCCCGGCGGCCGGGACGCTCGTCGCCCGTCGGAGCCACCGGGGTCCGCCCGGCCGGCCGGGCTCCTTGCTAACGCGTCTGACCTCTTCTCCCTCCGAAGGGCTTCTGCTTTTCCCTACGCAGGAGGAAGGATTAGAGAGGGGGCCGGAGGGACCGGCGGAGCGGCTGACAGGAGCGCCCGGGCCGTGACGGCAGCGCAGCTGTCTCGGTGCAGTGAGTTACCTTTCCCCGCAGCAGCACCTTGAGCACGGGCAAGGAGCTGGCCGTCGTGAGGCACCGCTAAAAAAGGCGCAGGCATTTCCTCCAGGCTTGTGAACATAAAAGCACTTGTATGCACCAGCACGCGAGGCTTGTGCCTTACGCTGGAGACTAATGAAGCTTTAGCTTCATGCCGTACAGCGTTTTGCTACGGAGGCAGTGATAACGCAAGCTTTGGGGTATAAACAAGGCCTTTGAGTGGTTTTCTCACAAAGTCCGGCACCACTGTTAATCGAAAGGAACAAAAGCTTGCAGTGTGAGACCCCGAAGCAACTTCCAGCTAAGTCTGGCATTTTGTTGTTTTTAAAAAACAACATGAGGGCCAACAGTCTGATTTGGGCATGTAAATTCCTTCAGGAAGCAAAAGGGAAGCTTTCCAACCTATTCATTCTTTATACAAAATGTGTAGGAAAACCACAAATTTGAGGAGAAAAAAAAAAAAGCTAACCACTATGTAAAAATCAGCTTTAAGAAATATCTTAGACTGGACTTTTCTAAAGATAATACTAGGTCTTCACTGGTAACACTAGTACAAGTGCGTGAAAACTGGTAGTCTGAGTATTTGCACAGTGCAGTTGTAACAGGAAACGTGAACTGCAGACTCCGAAAATCCGTCAAGGGCAGTAAGACTAGCTGTTTTTAGTTAGCAACCTAATTAATCCATCTCATTTGCAGAATTCAAGAAATACTGTTTTCTGTACATCAACTAAATCTTACATTTAAAGAATACAGTACTGCTTTTGTTCTGAGATTGCCCAAAATTAAATACTGACTTACTCCAAGGGACTACTTTTATTATCCGTCAGAGTCTGCTAGTAAGGTCTCTCTCTCTTTCTTGCTTATTTATTTTTTGCTTGATCTGATGTAAAGCAATCTAAATGAAATCTGGAGTAAAAATAGCAGTACCTTTGGGTAGGGACAGTTTATAATGGGGAATAAATTATATTGAGGAATTTTTCATTGGATGCAGCATTACGTTCTCAGCATCAAAAGACAGGTGTAACAGCAATACTTCTATCTGCTCTGTACATAAGCTATTAATTTGCACACATCTGAGGTTCTCCTCTTCCTAGGCTTTGCTTGTTACTAATATCAATAATTTAGTACTGATATTCCATGAAAAACATGAGCATTAATTTTTCAAAATAGTCCGTATGTGTAAAATTACTTCGTGCTTCTTTCTTGCCTTACAAAGTATGAAAAGTGTGTAGTGACTTGAGACAATACTCTGTACACAAGTTGTGGGCTTCTCTGGCTTGCATCCTCCCAGTTTCAAAACAAGCTTTGTCATACATTTGTCTCACCCTGGGGAACAGTGACATTCCAACTGACATTCCCTCTTAAAAAGACATTTGATACACTTCTGAAAGCAAAATGTCACAAGTTGATTAATGTCACAATTTTGGTTTTAAATGTCTTATAAAACCTCGAGATTCTTCCATTTTTACAGCTAGTTTTAGGGCAATAGGTAATAAACAAAAGTATATGCATAGTGTTTAGAAGCCATTCATGGAAAACTAGCTGAAAACATTTAAGTTATACTTAAGAGTTATACTTGTTAAGAATTAGAAAAAGTGCAAACAGTTTACTTCATTTTGCAGATCCCCACCTTATTTTTTCCTCCTGTGCTACGGCCAGTAAAGATTACAGTTTCTATCATACAGTGCTAAAGGTTGGGAGGAATGAATGCAGGTTCAATTGCCTCAGTGCTTCAAAGCTTTGCTCTTTAGGGCGTTGAAATACATTGTTAACCTCAGGTAAGGTCTCAGAAGCCTTATCAAAACATAAATCAACCAAAGTTCGAACTTTACAAAAGAGTCTGCATGAAGATTTATTTGAAATACAATAAAGAAGTAGTTTGTATGCAATATTCTTGAGGTACTCATTTATGAGTCTATTGGAAGGATTTAACTGTCTCCTTGCATGTATTTCTGCCGTTTTTTTCCTCACGAAGAGAGTTTTAGAGAACAGATTCAGAATAGATATCTACAAAATAGACTCCAGCATACACTGGTTTTATCCTTAGATACTTATAGATCTTTTCTGGCACGGTTGAACAATAAACACTTGATAGGCATGGATTTGGGGATGAGCTTTTGCAAAATCTAGGTTAGAGAAGAGTAGAGTGTCCACTGGTGAGAGTTGTATCTTTCTTCCTCAATGAACATTACTGCTCACAGAGGACTGGCAGTGAGCCCTGCTAACCTTTAATTGGAAGGTCTAGGTGAATAGCAGTAGTTTTGCTCAAGCTATACTTCTGGAGAACTCTTCTGGAACGTAATAGGAAGCAAACCATTAAAATTATAAATGAATGTCTCCAGTGGCACATAAAATTAATACATAGTACCATCTATTTACATTTCTGCTCTTTTTGAATTTCTCAGACGTCTTATAAAAGCCCTACGTTAAGCTATAATACCCTTATGCTACAGAATAATTTAGAAAATCTTATACAAAAGTAAAAATGAAGTGTAATAATTCAACTTCCTTAACAGTAACACAGTGATAGAAGAAGAGGCTGAAACCAAATCTTTCCGCCTTTAATAGACTCATATACAACCTGATTTCACTTCAGCAAAGGCATGCAGAACTATTTTGTGTATATATGGGGTTTCTGTTGTTTGAAATGAGCAAAGGGTTATAATACAAGTCTTATATCCAGGTGGTTAGGTTGGTTGCTTATGCAGCGCTAATCTTCCAACTATGAAAATTCCAGAAGGCAGTATCTAATGAGAGTAGAGGGAAGATTTCTCTGGCAACTGTAAATATGTTTTATATGAAGACTTATTATACAAAACTTATACACAGTAAGAAAACTTTTGTCTAAGTTTCTTTGGACCATATTCAAAAAGGCATTTGGGCACCTGAAGTGTGATTTAGGTAGAACTTAAGTTCTATCTTCAAAATCACGAGCTGCAGAATAACACATGTGTAGTCACCCAAGTCTTTCAGTGCACATACTTGGTGTCTGTAAGCATGGGCAGTGGGCATCTGATGTCTTCATTGCAGCAAAAGAATTGCTGCTTGACTTCTGCCTGTTTTGTTTGTGGTCCAGACAGTAGGAAGCATATCATCTGAAGTCTGTGGTGGGCTGGAACAGAGAGGCATGGCTGGGGTGTACCCAGTACACAAAAGATCTGAAATCAACACAAAGTACAGAAGTTGCTGTAAGGACAGAAGCAGAGGGAAACACGGTAGCAGTGATCACCAGGCTTACAGTATCCTCATGAGTAGAGAACTTGGGACCTAGAAAACTTGTGTTTTGTGCCCTCCTCCACTTCAAAAAGCTCAAACCAACCTCTTCTCGCAAGACTGACTGACCAATGAGTGCTGTCTGATTCAGGATCAGGATTATCCCTCCTGTGCAGTTTCACAAAGGCACACTGAAGTAGTGCAAGAGTATTGCTGAATGGCCCAGCAATTAGGGAACAGCTGGAAAGTTTTAGTTTCTGGTACTGCTTCCCAACAGTGTTGAGACATAACCAATGGCGTTTCAGTGCACAATATTGGCTCCTGTTCCAGGACAATAAACACTCCCTATCACAACTGAATGTCTGCATTGTTGGCATTCTGTCAGTCTCCTCATATTTCTCTCTCTGATTCCATGATTATTATGATCTGAAAGTGGACTGAGTATAGTTACGTATATATTTTATTTATATATGTATGTTTGTAAAACTACACCTTGAACATATGAAAATATTTATACGGCAAGTAAAGGGCAGGGTTTTGTTCTAATGGTACTATATGTTTTTTGACATTATACTTGAAGTAGAATCCTACTTCAGTCATTTTTGCTGCTTATTTTTTAAGTGTTTAGTTTTACAATGGTTATGGAAATTGGTTACTATACCTTCTAGTTATTTACTCTTTGGTATCTCCTCCCATCTCTCTGAGGTATGCACATGTTTCTTCTTATTTGAGGTATGAAATATGGATTCTACTGTTATATACATAATGTTTGACACAATAAGGTTCTAGTCTGTGATACGAGTTTTTTGCATGTGTAGCAGTGTAAACAATAGATAGTAATCACTTTGGGCACACCTAATTTAACTTGATGCCTAGCAAGAATTTGCTGTCTGATTGCATTAAAATGATTAGTCTTTTTAAGCAGCATTGTGGAGAAATTAAAAAATGACAAATTGCAAAGACTAGACTCCAGTTAGTAGAAATCAATAAAATTGCTTGGATCTGGTCTTAGACAATATTAGTTTCCTTACCTAGAAATTTAGAAATGAAAGGAGAATCTTCTTCCTACTCCTGGACCAAAAAATGTTAATCCAAAACAAATGTTACAATCCAAAAGTTGTACCTGTAAAGGATGAGTGAATCACTGAGAGGGGTAAAAAACATTGATTTGTATCTACAGTACCATAAAGTGTAGGTTCCCAGTATACGAACATCTTCCAAAATGGCTCTGTGTTTCAAGACATTTTCATCTTTTCAGGTCTTTTACTCGTCCTTGAGGGACTGGTGAACCGGCAATAAATCTATTATTTTTTCATGTAAGTGTAGAGGTTTGTGTGCCAAATTCTAAAAATCAGTTAAAACAACTTGTTAAAGTGTTGTTATTTCTGGTGGGCTGCCTCTTAGCATGTAAGACTTACTTTGTGAAAATAAATTGTTTACAAAGCAGTACCTCTCTTCTCCCATTGTAAGGAACATACTCATTTGCTTTAAGTCTGATACTGCAATGTCTTCTCTAAACTGAGAAAAACAAATGTTACATGAATGTATTTGAAATGCAGACAGTGTACAGTATCTTTTTATCAAGTGCTGTTTTCACTCTGGCAATAGTGTGTAATTTACTGATGTGAATTCACTTTTCTTGAAATTGTAGCAGAAAAATCTTTAGCCTCTGAAGTCCTTGCCTCATGCAGGGTTACTGTTTTGAAGCATGTCTGCACTTCTGGCTTGGAAGCAGGGCTCAGGTAGGGTGAAGTTGGGAGCAGATAATTAGTAAGCTGGGTGTTGCTTAGATGTCTGAGGAGATAAGAGTCAGGTAATGGAGAATGAGGGACTCTAGTCCTAGTTTAAGAAAGTAAGTGGTATGCAACAGAAGAATGTGGGAGTGTAGCAAGTCAGCGTGGAGCCAGGGGAAGGAAGAGAATAGCATCGTCTAGAAGGCATGAGGTATGAGAGGGCATTTAAGTAAGGAGACAGGAATGGTTTGTTTTGTTCTGTTCATATTTCAGTAGCTACATTTTGGATTTTTTTTCTCCCCAATAAAGGGACAATGAGTTTGGGAAAAGCAAATCCGAGTATGGAAAATGATTTTAGTGTCACCTCCTGTAGAAGCAAGACCAGTGCTGAGCGGAATGTGTGTTCACTGTGCAATTACCCCTACACCTCCACAGTAACTTTTGAATTCAGTGGCCAACTTCAAATGTGTCTTCCACGGACTGGCAAATTCCTACAAACTTTGAGAAAATAGATGGCAGGGTATACTAGAAAGCTTCTGCAAATGTCCCCTGGAAGGGCTACAGACAAAGGAAAAGATACATCATTAAATTGCACACTATTAACCACTGGAGAATGGGGAAAGAAACAGTAAACTATAAGCCAGCCAGCCCTTATTAATGCCTGCCTTAACAGAAAGCTTCAGTTGGAGTTACATACTTAGGCACCAAAGTCAATCAAGCATGAAAAACAAATCTTTAGGAGATCAAGCTTCATTAGTTCCAGTACTCACTGAGTGATGTGATTTAATTGCAGCATCACCTAAAGCAATACTATGAAGCCAATAGTCTGCACATAATTGATGGTCAATAAATTATCAAAAGGGAGCTGAAAAAGCAAGTCAAAACCAGAAATTCCTGCACACACGTTCTCCCATACGTGCAAGCAAAATGGAAGAGGAAAATAAAAATTAGGATGAATTTTGGGTCTTTATTTGTATTTGTCTGTAAGAGAAAGCCATTGTGACTACTTTGATCTCTGAGATTGGGTTGTTTTTTTTGTTTGTTGTTTTTGTTTGTTTGTTTTCCAGAGGTTGTGTTCCTTCAGTTAAAAAGACTGAGAAATGTAGTGCTCTGAGGAACACAGTCAGAGAATCAAGGTTCTGTTTGTTGTAAGAGACTGCATCCTTTTTTCTTTTACAGAGCTATTTAGGTAGCACAACTGAAAATTCTCAAGTGGATCTAATTTGTGTTTATCCATTGTGAGTACATAGCCCAAGTGAACCAGTCAGCTGTCAGTCTGAGCTGCAAGTTACTCGTCTTTTCCTGATCCTTTTCTGAGCATTACCCAGAAAAAGTAAGAAATACAAATCTTCAACTTCGGTATTTTCTGAGGCTTAAGCATCTATTTTTTTTCTCTTGACATTACAGTGGTTGTTATAATGTTCATAGTTATTTAAGGACTGAGAGCTCTCTCCTCCTTAGAACATGTGCATATTGCATTTCTGTGCAGAAGTCTTGCCATGACTGCCTTTTCTTCTGAGGAAAAACAAAGATTATGAACCTCAGCTTTCTCCTGTCCTGCGTCCCTGACCTTTCTTGGATTCTTACCCGCAAGTCCTTTTTTTCTCAAGCCCTGCTACTCCTTTTGTCTCTGAAAACCGTCTCTTCTTTTCCTGAACTGGAGATAAGGCTTAGGCCGAGGTACAGTATGTATGTCAGTAAATAAAATAGACTTACAATTCCATGCGTGTGTTCTAAAAATGTGAAAGGTTTTTTGTTGTTGTTTTTTTTTGTTGTTTGTTTGTTTGTTTTTGTCAAGTATTTGCAGTATAGTACTGTTACCTTTCTTTATGTATAACTCCAATTTTAAAGCAATTTAAGTGCATTTCAATTTTAAGGTAATACACATCCATGGTAGAACATAGTAATCTTGATGAACAGTTCCTTCTATGACTATTTAAACTGTTAATAGGAATAAACTAGAGAATGTTTAACTTAGAAATTTTTTTCCACTTTAGGCTTTCTGTGTTTTAATGCAGCTATAAGATGTTGTCCCCAAATTGTAATTAAAGGGTCAGTAGCAATTTGTGCATGTTGTATATTTTAAAATGAGATACAATATTTATACTCTCATGTATAATTAATTTGCTATTTAAAATCTTTTAGGCATGAAAGAGACTAAGAATATTTATAAATTGTTATTTTTTAAAACTTTTCTTATGACTTATACAGGAGTGTTTTAACCAATTAAATATTAATATGGAACAACACTTGCGTGTTCACTGTAGAAATCAGTGTACTGTTGCTCTTTAAAAGTATTTAAAAATGCATTGTAGTTTTACTATCACATTCTGCACATTCAATTTAAAATGTAGAATTTTTAGCACAAATCTGACAGGTGGACAAAAGATACATTTGAAACTGAGCCATTCTTCCACTTTTTTTTTTTTTTTTTGTCTTCTGCATTCACCTGGATGAAGTCAGTTGCTTTGGAAGGCCAGTTTGGTATGTGGTTGCTAAAATATTGACAATGTCACAAGTAATTCAATGAATTCTAAGTAGTATTTCCTGTTGTAGTCTCAGGTATTTGCAATATAGTGGACAGAAGAGAGCTCCAAGTGAAAGCACGTGACTTTTAGTTTAGAAAATGCAGGTTTATCCATAGCTCTTTCTCTGTCTGATGTAAGGCTTTGAAGAAGAGGCTTTATTGAGAATTTTCAAGAGCATAGATTCCTATATGTAAAGGTATTTGGAAGATATATATGGGAGATAAGCTCAAATAGATTTGTTTTGTTGTGTGTTTAAAGGGTGAGTCCTATCTTGCATATCTCTGTGTATGAACTGCAGGCATCTCCTTTGGCTCTCTACCAAGCACTGAGTGAATTACAGAACTGACGTGAGATACTGTGTACCAAAGACTGCTTTGTGAATACAGCCTCAGGGATGGTTCTTATTTTCAGAAAATAGTACTACCCACCAGCTGTCTTACATTCATGGGGTGATAGGTAGGAGAAAAATAAACGCAAGGTTGAAAAGAGAATGTTGAGGGAAGATGGAGCATTTGGAATAACAGTAATCTACAAGTTTGGTTGCTGTTCATACACCATATTATTTATTATTTTTATTACTACTATTATTCCTACTCTTGTTAACAATTCTATCCAACTTTTTCTAAGGGAGAAATAACATCTAGCATTGGCAATGAAGTATGCAACATGGCTGGTGCATTGTTCTTTTAAAGGTGTTTTTTTTCCCCCCCTAGAACCAAAAGACAAATACTACTTTGGTATTTATGAAGGACTGATTAACTAGAAGAAGTAGTATTTACAGGTAATTTGTTAAATTTAACAACAGTGTTACCTACAAGAAATAATTTTGGAACCCCAAAGATGTGACTCATTTTCAGCCCTTTTCTGAAAATTTACTAAGAAAAAAGGTATATCGACTGATGTAACTCCTTTGAGACATTTGATTATTTTACTTTTTGTGCACAACGTTCAAAAACAGTTTTCCAGCAATAATGGATTTCCACTGATGTTTCTTGGTACTTACTGCCAGTGAAACAACAATTTATTTGAAAATGCTGCAACATTCTAACATGTTTTTTGCCTGTAATAATATAAAAATGACAGTTAGCAAGACCAGTGTCCCCAGTGATACATATTTTATTATGAATGAAATGAAAAATTACATTTAGGGGCGAGGGTTAACTTGTTTTTCTCAAATGTGAAAGTCTTGTTTTCTCCCCTCTTTCCCAAGATGTATCAAATTAAGTTTGATAATGAACATGCTAGTCCAGCAGTATTCAGGGAAGTCACAGATCAATTTTGTTGATTTGTCTTGGGATACAAGACTATTTTCATATTTATTTTACGAAAGTAAACTGTAAAAAAAAAAATAACAAAAGTGTAACTCAATGAAACAGAGGGGGTAAAATATTCATATAGCAACAAAGAGAGAACTCATATGATTTTGGACACTACATTTTTTTTAATAATAACTCGCCTTGAACTTGAATGATTTTAAACACTCAGGAAGGTTCAAGGCCAGCCACAGTTTGAAAGGGAAATGGTAAGAAAAGCAAAAGGAAGTGGAGATATTTCTGCATAAGTAATATCCCTTCTAAGGCAGAGATGATCCAGACTTACTCTGAAGTAGTTTGCTCATAGCAAACTACTGCTTGGGCTTTCTGCGAAGCTGTGGCAGTCTGTTCTTGTTCAATTACATTAGCCTCTTGGTATAATTGAATCAGATTTCTTTCGTAAAGTACTATGCACAATAGTGGTCTACATGCTAGGATTCGCTGTTTCCAAGGTATTACTTTTCTTTTTTCAACAGCTGTGCTTGCTGCACTACCAGCGGCCAAACAGCAAAAACAAGCCTTGGACAACAGCTAAAACATGGTAATTGCATCTTAACTCGATCTGGATTACTTTGTAATGGAGATGAGAGAGCATTATATTTTAAAAAACAACTCTTGAAAATACAGATTTAGTGTAAAAGTTAAAAATTGTGTATATTTAAAAGGATTCTAAGGTTTCACTGCTTTTTTTAATATACTGAAATACTTGCAAATAAATAATTGATAGCAAGACTGAACTGTAACCAACTTTTTGTGTTACAACCGACACAACTAAGAATGCTAGATAGGCTCCAATCAGAAGAATTAAGTCAAATGATCTTTGTGAAGGAGTTTAGTTTAATTCATTTTGCAATCATTAGTTAGAGGAGTTGACTCTTTGTCCCAAGATGGTCAGTTATTAAAATTTCTTCTAGTATTTAGCGTTTGTTGGTATTCTAGTTATTTAAGGGCTGTTTCTTGCACTGCTGGCCTGGAAGGTCTATGCAAGTTTAACATGTTTTTCTGCATGGTTTAATGCAAAATCTGCCATCTAAAATTCCAAAATATTTGATTCTTTAATGTTTTTCTCTTATTTTTAAAAAACTTCTGAAAATCACTGTTGATATATTGTAGAGCAAGTGTGAAATGGATCACTGTAATGGAAGCTTTTCCACTGATTTCAGTCA
>VXAL01001711.1:78510-117051 GCA_013399475.1 Chauna torquata
GGAAGTGGAGATATTTCTGCATAAGTAATATCCCTTCTAAGGCAGAGATGATCCAGACTTACTCTGAAGTAGTTTGCTCATAGCAAACTACTGCTTGGGCTTTCTGCGAAGCTGTGGCAGTCTGTTCTTGTTCAATTACATTAGCCTCTTGGTATAATTGAATCAGATTTCTTTCGTAAAGTACTATGCACAATAGTGGTCTACATGCTAGGATTCGCTGTTTCCAAGGTATTACTTTTCTTTTTTCAACAGCTGTGCTTGCTGCACTACCAGCGGCCAAACAGCAAAAACAAGCCTTGGACAACAGCTAAAACATGGTAATTGCATCTTAACTCGATCTGGATTACTTTGTAATGGAGATGAGAGAGCATTATATTTTAAAAAACAACTCTTGAAAATACAGATTTAGTGTAAAAGTTAAAAATTGTGTATATTTAAAAGGATTCTAAGGTTTCACTGCTTTTTTTAATATACTGAAATACTTGCAAATAAATAATTGATAGCAAGACTGAACTGTAACCAACTTTTTGTGTTACAACCGACACAACTAAGAATGCTAGATAGGCTCCAATCAGAAGAATTAAGTCAAATGATCTTTGTGAAGGAGTTTAGTTTAANCACAGAATGAGGAAAGTAAGAACTGACTTAGAGCTGACCAGTAAACTGACTGGCTTTACTTTCTGTGATGTAAGTTCATAGTGTCATGAAATGTTGACAATTTTATGAAGACTTCTATAAGGAGTTATTAATATATTAGCTTTTTTTTTTTTCCTTCTGTGATTTTGTCAGAGGACTCATTTTCCAACTAATGTAGTTCTGTCTGTCAGGGTAGTGTAATTCCTGAGCATCTAGCTTTCAAAAGCCAGCTGAGAGGTTAGGTTAGTTTAAATTCATCAAGTCTTATATCTTCACTCTTCACATATATGTTGAAGTTCGCTTTTCCCAATGCTCTGTTTGAGAGAGTACGGGCATGAAATAAGATAAACATAATTTTTCATTGCCTTTGAATGGGAGTAAGACACATCCTGGAAGCAGCTCATTAATTAATTTCTTGTAATTTGGAGCCTGGAAGAAAGCAGGAACAAGATATTGTATTAATGTGGCAAAAAGCAACCCTAACTGTGCTTATTGTTATTGGTAATGATAACTCGTATCTTTATCTAGACCACTAAATACTTGAATATAGGGAGGAGGTAAAAATTCTTTGCCATTGTTTTAAGAAGATAAAAAGTGTTTCAGCTCTTGTTTCACAGCTTAAGTTTCATCCTGACAAAGGGTCTTTTGCCACGGAACAAGTGGTTTTTTTTTTTTTTTCCTACTGAGTAATAGCTTGGCTGTTTTTCAGTCTTCTTTCTGAGACAGGCATCCTTCACTGCTGAGTATTTTCTTATATTAAGGCTGTAAGAGCCTGCCTGACTCTGGAGGGCAGGACAGCCACTGTGTCGTGCACCATGAATATATGAAAAGACACATGACCATTTCAAATTGCTGTAACTTCCATTAAGTTGGTGGATTCCATTCCAGGGAACTGATAGATTGTTTTCTGAAATTTTGGCATTAGTTATGTTAAGATTCATAAGTTACTGTGTTACAGATAAGAAGCCATTGAGCTCAGCGTGAGCATCATTTTTCTTAGCCAAGGAGAAATTGCACCCAAACATGTCTGGGTAAAATATGCCTTCATCTGCACTACAGCTAGTCTTTTAAAAATCATCCTATTGCAGCTAGTATTAACTTTGTTATATGTGTTATATCCCGAAAAACAGCTTGCTTTCTTTTTTTTTTTTTTCCCTTTAGGTTCAGACACATTACTTGAAATGAATACAATGCTGTCTTCAAACAAAATTTCTATAAAGTTGGACAGTTCTGAGCTGGTATCAGAATACCATTAGATTGTCATCTTACTTTTTCAGGCTTATGGCAACTTTTGGTATTAGTCTGTATGTTTCTGAATTCTGATTTCATATAGACAGACTGTCTAACTGTTTTTCTTTAGTGGAATTAGATCATTGTCCCCATTCTGGATGCTGTCTGACTTCACCAGAATATGTCAGCTATTTGCTATTTCTGTGACTTCAAATACTGTCTGAATAATAATGTTGGTTTTCCATCATCGTTGAGTAGGTGATAGAACTCTTTTGGGAGACTTAAATTTCCAGAAGGTTTTATTTATTTTTCTTTCCACTTATATTGTGTACTCCATAAGTGCACAAACTGAAATGTTTTGAGGGAGTTTTTAATAATCATCATTCTCACTAATGTGCCTGGTGCTGTGCCCAAAACTAATCTGAATTGGTGCACTTCAGAAGATGTGTACTAATTGGAAAGAGTCCAGAGCAAACCGACAGATTTTATCAGGCATCTAGAAAATGTGACCTACAAGGAACGACTGAGTTTGTTTAGGTTGCTTAGCACAACGGAAGGGCAAACAGTCTTTTTAGGGTAGTTAGTCTTTGATGATAATTTGGCCAACTCTTGGTGGAGGGGGGGTAAGAGAACTGTGCATTATTGGTAAGGTTATCTGGGAAATAAATCTTTTAAAAAGAATCTTCTGATGGAAATGCTAAGCTAGGGCGTGAGAAATGTGTGTTCAGTTTTTGTCTCTTTTGCCAAAGCGGCCTTGGGAAATCACTCTGTTCTTTGATCCGCTAGCATGAACGTGTTAATATTTTTCCACACTGTTTTGTTTATAGGGCTTAAACCAATTAGGACTTTGGCACTGAAAACAGAACTCTGGCATGCTTGAAGCTTTTGATTCTAAAATTGCTCCAAGCAAACCTTGTTCAGCCTCTGACTCTTCAAAATATCTGAATTCACCTGTTATTTGATTCCAAAGTTTTCAAGTTGTTTGCTGGTTTTCTCTCTGTCTGTTGCTCAGAATTGTCTCAGTCTGAACAAGTTAGTGACTAGGTCTTGCTTAAACTCGCTTAGGAGCAGGAACTGGTGCAAGTCCAAGTAATTTCCTGTCATGCAGAATCACTGTGTGCATATGCAAGAAGTCTAGAGACCTAAAATCTGTTGGTTGCAGGGCCCATTTTCATCTGGTTTCCAGTGTCTTATGCAAGTTCATGCCTTAAAATTATGTTGGTTAGAATGTTTCATTGAGCCTGGGTTGTTCAAGAGCCAGACAAAACTATTTCAGCTCTTTTACTGTTGAATATAGATAAAGAAGTGGTTCTGGCAGTAGAGACCGAGCCCAAGATCTTCTCCTTGCAGAGGGCTTTAATTGATAAGTTAATGCAGTTGTTGGCAAATATACCTAGGAGCAGCCCCTTTGTTCTGATTGGATATAGGTGCCTTTTCCAGCATTGAATTGCCCACTTACGCTTTTGTGAACTATACATATACCCTATGCTCAGCATTTGCTTTTGATCAGCAATATAAGTCTCTGCTCAGCATGCAGGATCCATTTTGAGTTGCTTAAGCGGTTCAGACAGTGCATGGGAAGAAGCAAATCTTAATGTTAGGACACCCTGTGAGGTGGCCATGTACCTGGCAGTCTTTCAGTATTTAGTCCTTTGATTGTGTCCTCTGACAGTGGGTGAGGGACCTCTTTATCTTGTATTGTATTTCAAATTAAAACATACCTACATACCTTACCTATTTTGGAAGTAAAGTCAAGAGTAGAACCTATGTGAGAGTTCCTATGTTTTAATTGCTATCACTTCATTAGAATATGAGTGAATATTGTTTTGTAAATATGTTTGGTCTGTAGCATTTCAGAGGCTCATTACTGATACGGAAATATGGTGTTGCTTTTATTCCCAAAAAGGACAAAATCTAAGTAAAAGAAAAAATAGTTTAAATCTGTTAGAAGGCAGAGAGCTGGGTCAACTTTGTCTTCTGTCAGCATCTCAAATGGTACATTCCCATATTGTCCAGCTCAACCTTTAAACGAAAGCAGCAGCTGGCTAAAACTGAACCTAAACATGACTAGGGTAATGCTGGTTGTGGTTGAGCAGCCTGGTCTAGTGGAAGGTGTCCCTGCCCATGGCAGGGTGGTTAGAACTAGATGATCTTTAAAGTCCCTTCCAACCCAAACCATTCAGTGACTCCTGTATCTCCTCAGTTGTCTCTACTTCAGAATCCTCCTCCTACTTTCCCAGTGTGTATAGCCATAGTTACAAATAAGTGCAGTAGCCTCTTCAGCATTAGAGGTTTTGTTTAAAACTGTTGTGAGATACTAAACCTTATCTGTTTATTTCACACCCAAAAATGAGACACTCTCTTGTTCTGAGATGCCATTTACAAAATTTAATTTTCTGTTATTTCTCACAAAATGGGAATTCACTGACTGTCCTGCTGCCAAGAAACCATAGAAACATCAGATGAGCTTAGTTTGCCTAGTAAGTGGTACTGTTTCGGTCATCTGTATGGACAAGTTGTGTCTGATACCATTCATTAGGTGATCTTTAAGAACAGTATGGATCTTCCCATAGCAGTGATTTTCCTTTGGAGCTGGAAGTCCCAGCCCTCTATAAAGAGGCTTCTGAGAGTCATCCTCTATGCAGTTACTTAAATAAGATAGCATTTTTTTTGTTTGTCTCTTGAGATCATCAAAGCAGCATATGGGCTACGCAGTGTAATTCCAATCAATAATGTCCATTAGTAAACCACTCTTCCCACCTGCAGTTGGCTTTGTGTTTGATTCTAGTATTAGTACTGTTTTTGTAACCTTAAATATCCCAAATCTAAAAATATATATGCCATCCGTAAATTGTTCCACTGGATATGGAATACAGCAGCTTGCTTCCTACTTAATGCTCATAAGACAGAACTTTCTACTTTCTTGATTTCCTGTTTATTATCCTGTTTTTCTGCTAGGTCTCAAATCCAGTTCAGGGTTGTAGAGTTCACAGTACTCTGAGTTCTTGAGTGAATAGCTGTAATCTGTTTCAGTAACTTAACTCTGTTCAGAGTTAGTTCAAAGGAACCTGAAGCTGCCCACATCAAGGACAAAACTGGACAGCTAGATGGAATGTTTGCTCAAGGTCTGGCCACACCTCTTGAAGACTTTTGCAATGAAATACTTGATTTGCTGAGAGTCACTTAGATAAAATAGCATTTAGTGCACATGTGCTTAGAATGAGTAGGTCTGACTGGAAAGGCAGGCATTTTGATCAATAAGTTAATGCTTTTGGCAAGAATTTGCTTAAATACAAAACTTGGCTTGTGCATTGGTAAGGATAAGGTCCTGTGAGATTAAGATAAACTACAAACTGCTACTTGTGATTCAATGGCAAGGACTGAGGTAAAAACCATGGGAGGAAAAAGCTACAGTGATATGATTACTTTTAGACTGATAGCCACTGTTTCATGATGGAGGTTATAAATTGTTACTGCTCTTTTTACGAAAAAAAAGTTAAAGCTCACACTTTTAAATGACAGGTTCTGTGTTAGAATGGTAGAAATAGAGCTTTGATGTGTAAAGCGATGACATGATTTTCTGCAGTCACATTTACTAGCATACTTTGCTGGCAATAGCTTTCACTGGTTTCCGCATGCTTATATTGATCAAAATGAGAAGGGTTCATGCAGTTGGCTCCCAATGTACTAAATTGAATAGGTCTGTTTAATTAGTCAGATGCTCAAACCCCCTGAACCTCAGAAGTGCTCTAAGAGTAGATCATAAAGAAGACCATAGAGGGGAGTTAGTGATAACAGTGTTGGCAGAACTTCTAAGTTACTGCCTCCTGCCAGCCAGGAGGGTTAGAGAAATCTGCTCAAAGAAATTGATATTATTGGCCATCATCACTGATACCTATAAGGTTTCTAAGAAAAATGCAATCTTTTTCAGTCAGCTGCTCAGTACTTTGTGACCTGTGTTGGGCGTAGTGACCGTGCAGGTTAACCACCTAACACAACAGCTCTTCTCAGCATCGTGGCTGCTGCAGCCTACTGTACAGCAGTCTAGCACACTGGGCAGCTCTAAGAACAGCATCAGGTTTTTCTCATAAATTTTGTGTATACAACTCACAGGAACACAGCAGCTTACTCACCCCAGAGGTTCTAACCCTGCTCCCACTGAATTCAATAGGCATATTGCCATTTTATTTCCATAAGAGCAGACTAGTGGACTATGACCTACAGTAGCTTTTACTGCACTTTTATATACTTTTGTTAGATCATTTGTTAATTTTTTGAGCAAGAAAATTTTATAACATACTGTTTAGAGTAATTTGGAGTTTGTGGTTTTCATACATCTACAAAAGTCATAATATTTGCTATAAATAAACTTCATCTGTTTTATTTTGGCTCCATTGGTTTCTACACATTAGTAACAGTGTTGGTACTCCCTCTTCATGTAGCAGATGATAGATAAAAAGGCTTCAGTTTTGTAACAGTTACGATGGTTCAATCTTATCTTTTGCTACAAGATATATATATTTAATTAGCCATTTCTGGCAAAAGTCCATTATAATCTGCTTTGAGGGGGAGAAGCTTTTTAAAAGAGTAATTTCAGTTTTTGGAGTTTTTAGAATTTCTTTATCAAGGGCAGAGATTATGTAGCCTCCTTGTCTTTGCTTCTTGGTTTGTCCAGAGAAGAGACAGCTTTTGTCCCCTGACTCTGCCATACTCAAGCTTGTTTGGTTTTTTTTGGTTAATGCAGTCGGAGGTTGTAAAAAGTGCTCATGTATGGCTCAGCCGAACTTCACTGAGTATTGCTAAAAGTATAAATGATTTTGATGAGTTAGATCTGGCCTGTAATTATTTGAGTGCTGTCATTTGCCTTTTGTGCTGTACAGTATGAAGAGAATACAGTACTTGTCCTGAAGAACTGATGATTTAAATCAGTTCAGCTGAAAATGCAAATAATTTGCTTTATTTGACCTTAATGTATTTTATTAAATATCTTTCAATTATTTTGATTGTTCTTTAGATTATCACTGGAAAAAAATGTTGCAAAGCAACATTTTTGAATTTGTTCTAGAGTGATTTACCCAGTCTCAGCTCCCACACTTTCTTGTGTGGGTATCAATAGAAAATTTTGTAGTTGATGTGCATTTGTGTGTGTGTGTGTACATGCATGTGCATATAACAAAACAGAACTTTAAGAGAACAATATTGCTCAAAACAAAAACAGCATATACACTTTTACTATAATATTAACAAGATGAGAATATTTAGTTTCTATAGGTTGGAAAACAAGAAAGTATTGCCACTCCAGATAGTCAAAGGTTTCTCACTGTGTGTCATCTATAAGAAACTTTTACCTGGATTCTTTGGGAGGTTTGTCTTGCTATTTCTTCAATTCCTTGACTTGTTTTTCTCTTTGTCATTCAGGAGGTATCCCAATCTATTGAATAATTTTCTATGTGTTTGAGATCGGTTTCTGTGACACGTAAACTATTTTGACTGTCGTATAGATGTTATTGCCATTTTTTTTCCATGATTTATATTACACCATTTCTTCACACTCTTTGGTAAAGCAATCCAGTTGTCCAGCACATCATTGGACTTTGTCATATCTCTTTTTAAAAATTATTATAGTAATTTATAAATTAATAAACTTATTTGTTAATTTATATTGTTATATTCATATTTTAAATTATTATAAATGTAATATAATTAAATGAAAATAAAATTTAATATAATTATTATATTTATTTTTAAAATATTATAGTAATTATTATAGAAATCTTCATGCTAACAGCTTTATAATTCTGATGCAAATATAAATGATGGCCAACTATCCCTCCATTCACATACTTTGGATCTGCTGTTTTGGTCTTAAGTAGAATTGTTGAAAAGTTAAATATACTGTGTAACTTAGGCACAGTCATTAAAAACAGAAAGCATCAAATTGTTATGTATGAAAGAAAATGAAGTTTCACAATATTAGCTTTAATATCCATAAATGTTCATAAGAGGCCAAGTAGGGTATTGGATTATTTTTTATTTTACCTTAAAGTTGTGCTGAAACTGATAGAACCAGAATAAGAGAGGCTCTATGATTGTCAGCTGACTGTGGGTCCAGATCTAGTCTTGAGACCACATTCTGGTATCATTTATTCTATAAGTGAACAATATTCTTCTTCTCTGTCTAGCATGGACACAAATTACCATTTGTGCAGGAGGGAGGGATTGTTCATGGGCGGTGCTTTAAACACGGCAGCCCTGTCCATCCACAGTTCAGTGCTGCTCAGCTGTTTGTGAGCAGATGGCAAGCACTTCAAGCCTGAGCTGCAGCCAATGATGAGAATGAAAGATTGACATCTACCAGAGCTCAGCAGAAGCTCAGTCCTTGTCCTGCTCTTCATCTCTCATTGAAGACACAGGCAAAGGGGCATAGTCATGACAATCGTATTGAACAAACTTGCCTAGATAAGCTTAGCCATTTAAGTGTGAACACAAGTTCCTGTTGAGAAATGCAAGGAAGAACAAGAAAAGTAGCTCATTGTCTCATGTTCCCCTATTCTACAAATTGACAGATCATTAGTAAGTTAATGATGATTGTAGTAGTGATTCTGTGATCTGGACTTCTACTATAGATATTGTTAGAGATTATGTATGACCATAGATTTTTGTATATGTGATTATATATATACACTGGCATGGAGACTAATTTATTAACAAGAGAGTAATTTAAATTATACTATTTATAGAGAAATCTAGGTGTGTGAGGACTTGTAACTCTGAAGTCCCAACTTCTTTCTTAGTCTGTTGATTCTGTTGCTTGTTCTTAAATGAAATATAACTGATGCCTAGTACCTCCTGTCCTTACTAAGCAAATATCTAGAAAGTTGGTTTGAAAAAAACACCCATCAACACTGATGCTGTCCTTTCTGTATTCTAAAGACCAGTTCTGTTGACAACATAATCATGTAAGCTGCAACTCCCACTCATTTCTTTCTGAGCTAACAGTGTCCACAGACTGTAGCAATTGCAGCTGCATATCTTCCCTGGCACAGAATGATTTAGGGTGGAGAGCAGATTCTTTCCCCTTCAAATCACTTCAGAAAATTCTTGGCAGAAAGCCAGCTGATTTGTTTTGTTCAAGCAGGGAGGTTTGATTTATCAGTACAGAAAAAGTATTCTTACCATGGCACTGAAATGCATGAATTCAGTTTCTGCGTCCCAGATCAGTTGATTTTGTTCTTCTGTTCATAACAATTTTTTTTAATGCAATTACTAAACCTTATAGAAAAATGCAAATTTGAGACAATGTAGCCCTCTTGCTTTCTTTATTGCAGTTTATTGTATAGTTTGCAATATAGGTGTGAACTGGAAAATATTGGTCAGAGATTAGAGTGGGAAATACAAATTAAGAAATGCAAGATAGTAAAAGCAGTACAAGGAAGCAAATACACATTCGAAAATGAAATTGCAAAGCAGAAATCTTACAGGCCAGCTTTTTTTTTTTTTTTCCTTCTGGATTACTAGGTTTACTAAATAAAGACGACTATAAATAGAAATAAGATGTGTATTATTTTCTTTTACATTTATTTCTTTTTAGTCAATTCTTCTAAATTCCTGCTAACTTATTTCTAAAGGAAACTTTCTCTGAAAGTATTTTTAAAGTAATAATTTAAGGTTCTCTGTGATTCATGATAAAGCAAAATATTAAAAATCTTTCCAATTCTCTATTATAGCTGTGTGGGATGGATGTCCTGGGATATAATGCACTGGTTACATTTACAATTTAAGAAGTGTGGTTTTAGCTATAAAAAGGGTGAAGTTTTCTATTTTTTTTATGTATGTATGCATGTCTGCATGTATGTGTTGCAGGGAGAGATGTATTATATCTCAGTTCTTAAAACCATGATGCCTGAATGTTCTCCATAACTTTGAGGTGTTGACATCATATATACATATATGTATATATATTTCTGTTTACTCAGCAGGAAATGGATTTTATTTCTGCATCCTGTTACATACTCAGTTGAAGGTTGAGATTTGCTGTGGTGCAGTCTGAAGCTAAGGAGTCATGCAGAAAATCAAGGTATAGTCTGTTTCAAAGACAAGAGGGCAAATTTCTTGAATGGAGTATGAAGGCAGAATGTTGATGTGGCTTTCAAAATTCTTCCTTTTTCCTCAGCAGAATTAATCCTGTCCTGCTACAATCTGGCTTCAACTGTCCACTCTATTTTTAGTTACTGATCTTAGCCAGGTCCTCAAATAGCTCAGAGCTGGTGTTGTTTGAGCCTGATGTAAAACTGATACAGACTTGGCTGGTATTTTCATTCATGTTTCATAATCTTCCCTAGTGCATACATGAAGACAGTATCTTTCGTGTGGTGGGAGGAGATAATTATATTGCTGTGAAGTGGATCAGACACCCATTGCTTGACATTTATGGTGCACCTCAAGTGACCATAAAGGAACAAGTGAAGACAAGTTCATGACATCCCAATTACTTATTTACCTTTACCTCCAGAGGCATCTCACAGTTACGAAGGTTCAGGAAGCTATCTCTTGAGATTCCTTGAAGGGAATCTCAGAGTAACCCTGAAGTTTAACCTCTGTTTGTGTAGTAAGTCCTTCATAGAATCTTGTATGCCATGAAGACCATAAGTATAAGATAGAAGTAGTGATTTTGAGAAAACTATTAATTCAAATAAGCCATTTAAGAGCTTTACAAACATCTTTAGTATAAAACTTACTTCCACAAGAGAGAAAGAATATGCATATAAGACCCTTGCAGAGTTTTTATTGCTCTGTTAAATTAAAATGGGCACAGTATCTGCAAATCTACCAACAAAAGCTATGAATGAGTCCATTAATATTTCTTGATACTTATATCTCTAATTATATTACTTTTTTGTCACACTGCTCTATAGAAGGAGGATCAGTAATACAATTCAAAACATATGAGTTAACTTTTAAAATAACATTTTTCTTCTCTTATGTGAAATAATACTTCTTTTTGGGCACTGCAGGATTATAAATTCTCAGATTTAGAAAATCGGAATGTAGTTGTTAATTTTGGTTCTGTGTCTCTGAGAAATGCATTCGGCAATCCATACAATATTTCTGCATTCTTGTTCCTTTAATTTTACATAGGCATAAAATACTCCAAAATGAAACTGGTTGTTGAATGCAAGCACATTCAGCTTTACCTGTGGAAAAGATTAAAGAAGTGTTATGATAAAATATTAAAGAAAGCAAATGGGATTTTTAAATGGTAGCTTTCATCATCAAGATTTCTATGTAACTTTGCAATCATGACTCTTATTAGGAGACTCTTGAGTAGAAATATAATTGAAATATCATCTCTGGATTCGTTTTAGTAACAGACTACAGCAGCATTACAGGTAACTAAAGGAGAGTGGTGAAATACCTTCTTCAGTAGACTATTCAAAGGAAATTTCATTAAGCAGCTTATATGAGATGGGTTTTGGATAGGCTATCAGTGTTGACAGTTCTGTAGCTATTCTTCAAAAGAATGTCCTGGGATTTATTTTATTTAAAAAGTTAAATCCTTCTATTTCATTTCATTGAAATGTTGACAGTCATAGAAATCCCGTGTTTTTGAATACAAAGCTGAATGATGCAGTATAGTAGAATCAAAAGCCTAGTACCTCATTATTGTTTTAAATTTTATTCCAGGGGGGTAACTTCCATTTTGATATTTTATGGTTAGAACCTCTTACCTCATGTTCAAAAAATGCATCCTCCAATGTCTTTTCTCCAGTGTCACTCCCTACACCTTCAAACACGGCCTTGTATTCCTAAAAGCATAAACAACCACCCAAAGAAAGTAAGTTACTTTTGCATTCTGTGCATCAGTTACCTTACATTGCTTAATTAATTAATCTACATTAAGTAATCTTTCTATGTAGAACTCATGTATAGATTACAGTTTTCTATAAATCAAAAGTTAAAAAGCATATAGTCACCAACAAAAAAAAAAAGTGTTTGTTCTTGTGTTTCTTAGTGTCGTTTCCTGCAACTTAAAGTAATTTACTTAAAGCACTAAAAGAGACTGATTCCAGAACGACACATGACCTTTCACTCCTTTGGCTAGAGAGCACTGAACTTCTTGTACAAATAGTATCCATCAGAGCCAGAGTTGTAAATGGAGCCAAAACCCTGAACTCTGATCCTCACATGGCTGATCATTTTATTTCCAGTAGTCAGCTAGATTTGCTTTATCTACATTAATACTGTACCTAAATCCATCAGTCTGATATGTAACTGGAAAATTTTGCACTGATATATTTGACTTTGTTTCCTATATGTTACCTTTTTGTATGATTTGCTTCTCTGTGTGTTTGTTTAGATTTTCTTGTAAAGTAGCAATGCAATATAGGTCTAGTACAATGGTTCCCAAATTCATCTAAATATCCCACCATCACATGAACAGACTTGCTGTGTACCACATTTGACATTGTGACACGTGCTTCTGCCATTCTGCTTATGCACAGGAACAGATGTGGAAAAAGCAGTAGATTGGACATACTTTTGTTTTGTGTACCTACTTTGAGGTTGGTTAAATATTATAAGTAATCAGAGTATCACAGTTAATTCATAACCAAGTGTTTCATATTGGTTCATCTTTAATAACAGCGTTAGCTGCATCAGTATTAATAACTCCACGTACTTCTATGATTCAGTCAGTGATTTAGGGAAAAAATTTCAGAAAGGCATTTTATTTTTACAGTATCCTAGCAATAAATCAGGTTTGCAGTCATGTGTGACATGAATTGTTTGATCTGCTTGTTTTAAAATGACTTGTGCTTTTGTGCCAAAATCTTGGAAGCAGCAGCTGTGAAGTGAACCTCAATTTGGGGAGGGTTAATTAAGTAAGAACAGTTTTGTTTATCAGGATGTGATTTGGTGGTATTTAAATACTGTTGTAAGAGGTACTTTTTATTGCACTAGGATAATAAGTTATGTCTTTATATCAAAGGCCTTTGATTCAATATACTTCTTTGTGGGATATTTTGTATTTGTGTCTTTGATGAATTCTTTATTCTCTCAAAAATGCTTTTAACTTATGTGAATTTTTGTTACAATTTTGTTGACATCAAGAGATGTTAAGTATTTCTATTTTCATGTTTTGTTTTAAGTAATTAGATTACATACTGCATAGTAATCTGCAACACACTTCACTTGCTCGTAGTCATCTGCATTGGCCAACAGGTGTAAGCCTTCTGGATACAGTTTTCCACAGGTTGGATATAGCTTCTCTCTGTCATCTTTACTCAGCTCAGTGCCAAATGAATTAATGGTGATGATGAAGGCACGTCTGTCTGCCTCAAACTTAATGCATAAAACAAGGAATAAACAGGTGTTATTAGAGATCTTGTTGCAAAAGAAAAGTTTGTTTTTTTGTTGTTTTTTTTTTTTTACAGTAAGCTAAACTATGGAAACTTAAAAAAGAAAACTATGCATTAAAAACATCTTATTTTACAAATTGGAATTTCTAATTTGCAAATACTTGTTAAGTTTTAACTAGAAAGTCAAACAGTGTTTTGCAAGCACAGCTTTTATTCTGTGAATTTTGTACTGAAAATACCAACACTGCTACTTCCTCATTCCCCTACTCAGTTGACAAGAAGTTGGCAACAAAAAATCTCCTCACACACCCTTTTGAAGTTATGAAATAATAGTCTTAGAAATAATAATAATATGTGAAAAGAATCAAGAATCAATAGTACTGTTCTGGGATAACTCAAAGTGCTGTTGAGAGTAAAGGTTGAATGAAAAGTTTGAAAAAAAAAGTTTCTGAATGCACATATTTAAAACAATAATTTAATTTTATGGAAGGTGCTGTTTACCTGCCAAGTTAAAGCTTTCAAATGTTTCAAATAACAGTTAATTTTTAATGCATAGAATCAAGGGCTATATTTCTTCTCCCAGATTTAGATGCCTGTAATATCTATATTTTCCCTGCAGCAGCAGACTGAAAGTCATTCTAATGTCCAGATCTTGTGTTGTTCTTTTGTACAAGGCAAAATTTGACCTACCATACTTACAGCATTAAAAATATGGCAAATAAAAATAATCTTACTCAATTCTGTCTGATTTGTCTGTTCTTCTAAAATGACTGTTTTTTTTTTCTTTTCTTTATTATTACTTACTTTCATCTTTTAAGAACATGGATTACACATGAAAAACTTCAAGTGAAAATACAGCATATACAGATTTTAGGCAGCTTGCAACTTTTCTTACAGTGTGAACTTTTGAAGTGTTTTGAGCGGAAAGGTACCCTTTCCTGTTCAAGACTGACAAATGCCATTGCAACACTGTTCTACAAACTTAGCAGTTAAGCACATATTCATAGGTCCTACTCCTATGCACTGGAACACGTTGTAACAGGGACCCAGCTGCCCTTTGGCACTGACTTCAGAGCAAGGAAAATGAGTAAACAATACTGAAATAATGAAAAGAAAATAACTGCTTGAAAAGATTTCTAGCTAATGAGTAACAGGGACAAATTTGATTGGCCTTATTAATATGAACAGGCATATCAGCCCTAGTGAAACTGTTTTGTAAGGGTGAATGTTTCGCTTTTAAAGCCTATTAAGGCTAAGTAGAATTTAGCTGTTAGATTTGTAATATTTTGTTGGAAAAACACGCTCAGATACAATTGCAACTAATGCTACCAGGTTTGGGGCCTAATCCGGGTGGTTCCCAGCTTGAGAAAACTTGCTAAATCAGTCCCATCCATCAGACCTCTGAATTCATCAAATTACTGGCACGTGAGATTCTCCATAGTGGGTAATGCCAAGAAGCAGTTATTCAGTGACTTGGGCCATTTCATTGCTGCAGGTAGAGGTGGAGTCACAGGGTGAGCATTTGCTACCTGCTTTGGTTTCCCTATGGAAAACTGAAGCTGTATGTCTGCTTCCTGAGTATTAGCATGGTGCCCTAGTAACAGGCCCAGCACTAGCTGCAGTGCAGTCCTGCAGTTTCTTGTCAGATTCAGGATTAAACATGCAATGTTTGTTGCCCAAAGAAGAGAGACCACCAGTGCTTTTAATGTGGAAGGTTGGCACCATGACTGACGGTCAGGGAGTTGGGGAATTAAATACAGCAGCCTGATTTTGACAGGGTGAGAATAAATAAAAAGTATTCTTTTGATTAACTAAATTTTGGCATTTTGTAAACTCAACAATCTGTCTTCAGATTAGTAAAATGGTATAGAGAAGGAAATCTAGAGAAAAGTTTATCCTGCTGGATGACTGATATTAGATATTTAAAAGAGCTTATCACAGACCAAACTGATGCCACTGGTGTAGAGTTTTACAATATGCTTAAGCTAATGTTAGTTATTAACTAACTAACTCTTCCCTCAGAGTGAATGTCTGGCTAAAAAGGAACTTTCTGCTAAATCTGAATCGACTGGGAAATGACTTTACCTCTGCCAATCAATCTCTTGATTTTTATTTTTCAGAAAGGAATAGTCAAAATATTTAATTTCTGGACAATTCAACTTGATTAAGGACATTTTCTTTAGAACATAACCCAAACATTATGAACTGGTTAAATAAAATATGAAATTGCATTCTTCTATTAGGACATTATTTCATAAAATGTAATTTAGGCTCAATCTTCCTTCAGGGATGAGCTCCCAGCATTATTATCTCTCTCCCATAATGCAAACTTTTAGTGTGAGGTCATAAGACCCCAGTGAATTTTGTTCAATTTCTAGGGCATAAGTTTTGCTTATCCAGAAAAAAAGGACTCCTGGAAGGAAATAGGTGATCTAGCTCTCAAACTCTGCAAAGAATTTTGTTAAACCATGAGAAAAAAAAAAATGGAGCTGAATGCTGAGAACTCAATTTTAGGAATGTGTGCATCTTTTTTTTACAATAACAGATATAAAAATATCATTCACTATGCTGCAGGTATGCTCTGGGGAGTAGGAGGTTAGGAATGTTGTATGTCATGGAAAAAATAAATATTAAACTTTTCTGAGTTGAGACAAAAAGACATCCTGAAATGTTGAACTTTTCTATATGACACTAGATCCAAAGGTCACTCAACTATAACTTCATCCATTAATTTTAATAGAAGAGTAAACAAACATGATGGTGCTATGAAGTTTAAACGTTATTGATTGGTAAATACACAGTAATGCCAGAATGTAGCTATACCAAGTTTAATTTTGAGCTAGGAGATGTAAGAGCCTCTTTTTTAGTCTTTCTACATAATACAGAAAAATGTGAAGGGACAACAGTCTGAGATTAGTGAACCATTTATTTTGTTCTGCTCTCTGTTATAGAAAAATATTAACTGAGGCTCACTGTCCCCTGGACTAGCTATTTCTCTAGTCAAGAAGTAAAACTCATTCTAGAATAAAGACTTCAGTACATCTCAGCCAAACAGTTATTATTCAAACATTTGACAAATAACTTTGCAAATGGAGAGAGAAGGAACAGGAAAAGCAAAGTGACTTAATTATGAAAGCATTGTGAACTACTTTCATGTGCTAAGAGTGAATTTTCTCTTACCTCAAGAATAGGTCTCATTATTTCTGCTGTAGTACCTCCTTGTTTTTCGCAAAATGTATAGAACGCCTCAAGATAAGACTACATAAAAGAAGAAGACAAGTTTTTTAAATGCTCCTTAAGAAGTGGATCACATAGTCACGAATCTCATTTTTAAATACTTCCATTAACTTTGATAATTCTACCTATGAATTTAAATTCAAGTATGTGCTTAATTACTTTGCTGGATTTAATATTAAAATGCAAATACCTTGTTCTTACAATACATGTTTAAATGTTTTTAAAAGATGTTATAGAACAAATATTACACTTTCTTTGTTCTCTAAAGAATGATTTTCTTTAGTTTCATTGAGCTTCCACTGCATAATAAGCAGATGGCTGAAGGAAACTCTGCGTTTATAGTGTGGAGGAGGGGATTTGGGTATGTGCCACGGCTGTTTGGCCAGCACTATGAGGATACACAGACTAATCCCTACTGCTCTACCCTTCAAAACACTGGATTAGGACAGAACAGTGGACAAAGCTTCTATAATAACGGTCTGCAGAGCCCTCTGGTCTGTTGTGGATTCTATCCTTTGCAGCTATTTCAATATACCTGAGCAGGAAGGACCCTAAGTATCTCAGAGATGTTGTTCCCCCTGCTCCCCCCTGCTCCTCTAATACTGTCTTAGGGAACAGTTATGTTATGAAGATACATTTGCTACAACTTCGCAAAATGTTGTTTAAAAAAGCTGTCAGTAACTATGCAATTAAGTGAATTTTAAGTAGAGACATCTCAGGGTGGGAGGGGGCAGGGATCTGCTGCATGGGATTTTGTGTTAGATTCTGTATAGTGCTGGTAGTAGAGGTGAAACATAATTGATCACATTGACAGCTGAAGCAGAGGAGAAAGAACATGTTAATAATTTAGAAGTGTTTGCGGAATGATCCCCCTGCTACTTAGAAGAGTGAGAAGAAAAAAAATAAGTACTAGATTTAATAAGTGTAAATGTATGGTCATCCACACAGGAAATAAGAATCAAATCTGTATGCTATCAAATAGAAAGTGTGTCCAGTTTAGTAGTAACTGATATTGTTAGGAATGAGGGTAAATGGCAGAATATTTAAGAATTAAATATTGTGTTGGGAATTTATAAATATCATTTGTAAGACAAACAGATTTTTTTTCTTTCCCCCTAATGCAATCAGATCACTGTAAGAATACTTCCTGCAGTCTGGGACATCCACTGTGAAAGACAACAAAGAATTTGGAGAGAATGTGCTGAGAGGAATCATTAACAGGATGAAATATGTATAACCTTTAAAGAGACCATCATAAGAGTATTGACCTGTGTGTTAATATTTGTAAAGTACCTTGAAAACACAAGGCACATGTTAGATGCGTATCCTTACAGCAGTGTGTTGTAGCAATGCTAAATGTAAGGTAAAAAATGAATGAAAATTAAACAAAACCATTAATTAAAAAATGCCATCTAGACTCAAAGCAATTAGACTTTTTCAAATCACATCTACCTTTTATAAATAAAAATAAATGTTAGCCAGAAGCCTGCCTAAAGTCATTTAAGAGCTAACAGTTCTATGGCATTTGGTGGATAAATGAGTTGTTCAAAAACAAATGGATCTGGATATTTGCCTGACATCTAAACCGTTTTCATTAACGAGATATTAAATTAGAATTTGGATGCAGATCTAAAATTTGAAATCTCTTCAAACATTGGAGTAGAAATCAGAGGAGCTGGATTTGATTCCTGCACTTGTCATCAGCCAGGTGACCTGAGACAGCTTGCTTCACCTCACATCGCTTCTGTTTCCCCATCCATAAAACAGGGTTAATGATACTGACCTCCTTTTCTAAGATGCTTTTAAAACCCCAAGTATTATTATTATGTTGCAAGAACTTGCCTTGTACAGTTTGTTGCGCATTATTTCAATGTTCATTTCATCCAGGTCATTTTCAGACAAGCAGTCTTGAAAGAAAGCAGCTGAAAGTAGAATTTTTATTGCAGAATATTGCAGTATAAACGTACATACTGGTAATATGCATCTCTTGTCTATTGCCATTCGCTAGTGTGTGAGCAAGGATCTGACATTTCCATTGTACAACAGCGATACACAGATAGGAAGAGAAATCCTGTTGATTTTCTGCTTATCCTTGTACTCCCTCCTTTTTAATAAGAATCTGTTGCGAAGCGAATCAATCAGTGCAGCAGCCAGAGTCCACATCTCCAGAGACCATCAAATGGGAAATGCTAATGAAAGCTCTAATCTTCTCTGAAGGAGATGGTTTGGTCATTAGGGAGATTTCCTAGTGAGGAACATGAAAGATAATTTTTGTCCTAAATCACACAGGTGTTCTGCAATTGTTGAGGAGAATCCTCTTTCCTAGTTTACCTCTTTCTCTTTGGATATGTTAGTCAGTGGAGAAAGGCAACAGGGTCCAACTAGAAAAGGGCAAAAGCTTTGACCTTGACCATCTGTGCTTCCAGGTCCTCTCCAGAACTGGCTAAAGAGCAAGATTTTGAACAGGCAGGCAGGGGACACAGTTCATTTATGTAGTTGGACCACTTCAAAATACTATATTCATAACTGGCAAAAGTATGCCAATCCCTCACTGTTGATGAGCGATGTCAGTGGGACAGATCAGTGCTGCATTAGAGAGAATATTGTCTCAGAGAGTGGCAACAGCAGATAGTATTCAGGGAGAATGTTTGAGCCTGGCCATGTTTTGAGGTCTTCTCCCTTCGTACTCTCCCAGCATCCAGTTTGGGGATGAAGGATACTAGGGCCCATAGCCCTGACAGTTTCCTTGAGTATCTGATTGCCCAGCTGTATAAAAAAAGTGGTTTATTTTACCTGTTTTAAAACTCGTTTTCTTCTGGGATTTGGTCTTCCAATGAATTTGGTAAGCAACAGTTTGCAATTCACTGTAGGCAAACAGCTACCTTCGTGACTTTATAACCATTGTCCATATCTCTCTTCAGCCTTGACCTTTCTGAACTGGAGTCCAGCCTTTTTAGTCTGTCCACACATGCCAGCTCTATCCCCTTGTTCATCTTCGCTGTCCTGCTCTATACCGTCTTCAATTTCATTGTACCCACTCTTGGTGCCCAGGTGCTGGCAGCAGGGCCTCTGTGAGGAGAAGCCAGGGCTGCCCCATGCTGGACACAGCCGGTTCCAGCCGGCTGCAATGGCCCCACCGCAGGGCACCACTAAGCCTGGCAGCCAAGGTGGTGGCACCTCTGGGAAAACGTACTAAGAAAGGGCAAAAAATCACTGGACTGAGAGTAGAGAAGGGACCAAAGAGTGAGATACAGCTGAGGGAACACCAAGGTCAGAGGAGGAGGAGGACTTGCCCCATGTCTCCGGAGCAGATGCTCCCTGCCACTTATGGAGAACCTGCGCTGGAGCAGGTGCTCCTGACAGGAACTGCAGCCTGTGGAGAGCCCACCCCGGAGCCAAGGATAAGTGTGAGGAGGAGGAAGCAGCAGAAAGAGCCACCATGTACTGGCCACCACCTCCACCCCACGCCCTGTGCACTCATTGCCTCGCTGCAGGGACTGAGGCTAGCCTGCAGTGATGAGGAGGGGAAGGAGAAGAGTCTGGAGCAAAGGAGTGGGAAAGGGCGGAGGAAAGTAAGTGTGTAAATATTTGTTTCTTTTTTGTTTTCTAATGCCTAAATCAGTGATTAAGCATATATATATGTTAATTGGCAATTAATTAATTTCCAACAGGTTGAGTCTGTTTTGTCTGCAACAGTAATTGGTAAGTGACTCTGTCTTTATTTCAGCCCACAAGCTCCCTTTTTGTCCATTTTCTTCCCCCATCCCGATGGAGGCAGGGAGAGAGTGAGTGGCTGGGTGGGAGTCAGGCCTCTGGCTGAGGCCAACCCACCAACCCACCACACATTCTTGAGCAGCAGAACCCCAAAACACAAGCACACTACTCAACATGAGCGCTTTCGTGTATGGTGAAACCCATCCAGATCCATCTTATTCTCTGTACCCTTCCCAACAATGCCCCACCACTTGGCATTTTTTCTTCATTCATGTTAGCTGCTGCAGCACATTGAGGAGAATTTCATCCCAGTCTCAGAATGTGATGTTCCCAGTCCCTACTCTATTTTGCCTTTAGATTTAGTTCTTTAGGATGGGATTGTCTGTGTGCTTGAATAATGCTCAAATTCTCAGGAGAGACATTCTAGGTTCTACAACAACATCTAATATTTATTAGTAACTGTCTGTTTCTTGATCCTTGGCAAGGGATAGGCAAGATTTCATCTTACATTTTTTAATTATAGATGCAGGTGTTGAAATAAAAATCTAGATGCTCTAAATCAATGGCTACTTTGGCTATAAAAGATATCCATTATTCTTCTTGAGTAGCGTGTTTTCTTTGTGTCTGCTACCCAAGGTTGATACAGAAGCTGTTAATAAATGTTACCAGAAAAATGTCCTGAGCACCACTTCAGAAGTGCTTAGTCCAGTTTATCAGCCAATGGTTTACATGTTTTGTGTTACTAAATCACAGCATATCTAGTGGAAAAACATGCTACTTGATCTCAGATGTTCTCAAGAATACAAAACAAGGAGTTTCAAGAAGCAAATAAGAAATAATTTAGCATTCGTACCTAATGGTGTGTCAACCAAAATTGCATTGAACAGCTCTGTGGGGTTTGAGGCAATGCTGACTGCTTCCATTTGCTCAAAACTCCCCAATGGATGGCACTTGGGGACAAGTTCAGCTATGGGTCGCAGATGTAATGTGCCAGTTATTAAAAGAATTACGTTGTCAATCATGTAGCTGTAGCTGTATTTGAAATAAAAATTAAAATAAATGAATCTTAGCTTTATAATGAATTTTGCTTTGAAAAAATATAAAAGCAAGTTTTTTTAAAATTAGTAAGAACATTAAAATCAGAAATGACACAATATTTGCAGGTTTGTACATTCACTCTTTGTCTATGTCTCATTTATCAAAAACAAACAGAAGTTTTTAAATAGCAAGTAGGTAACATATAGTTTTAATTTTAAACCACTTGATTGGTTTGCAAAAGAGACACTTTTAAAGAAAGGGAAACTGAAACATGAGTATAATAAGTGTAACAGCTGTGAAATGTAGATTTTATATAATAAGTGACAATGCATGGTATCGAAAAGTAAACCACCTGAGTGAAGAGCTTCTCTAGGGTGGGATTTTGTTATATCATATAGACCATCTGGACAGAGGAGAAGTGCACAGAAATCTAGGCACTAAAACTGCAGTGTTCATGCAGATGGACCAGCCTTAGGGCTTTCTTCTCACTCAGCTTTAAATATCCTCTCAGGAGGAAACTATGAACAGATTCTCACAGATTTCTTATTTATTGCTAAAAGTTTTCTTTTCAGTAGAAGTTTTCTATAGGTTTCTTACTAGTTTTACTGTCAGAGACTGCTGAGAGTTTTGTCAGTGACTCAGAAATGGAAATGTGAAAGCTATTCCCTTGAGACTCTTATAACAAGGATGCCAGTCTTCAGCTTGTTTTGTTGGTTCAAAATACAGCTAGAGACATACAAAGATTAATATGATCTCACACAAAATCTGTGATGGAGCTCAAGGACTTGGTGATACATAGTTCAGTGATGCAATGGTTTTGTTAAATATCTTAAACTACTGTCTCCATTATCACAAAACAGCAGTGTGCAGAGTGTATGTACACATGTACATGCACACATGCAAGTCAATCAGTATTAGAAAAGAGCTGCCATAATTTTTGTATTTTCACTTTCATTTCTCTGAAGCAAAACCTGAACATTGTGTGCCTGTGGGTTGTAGCTGTCTCAGGGCAGTCTTTAAGTTCCTTTTGATATAACAGCCTAAAACTGATTAGTCACACTTGAACAAAATACTACTAATAATGATAGTTTATTTTACTGTTATGATAAAAATACTCCTTGAAAGTAAGCTGAACAGTCTTGTGATCTTGTCAGAATAAATTAAAAAGATACGATCAAGGGAAGTAAGCAGTTAAGTGAAATATCCTGGTGACATTTCACTAATCCATGTTGCTATACTGTTATAAAGCAGAACTCTGTTCTTTTCTTAATGTTAAGTCATTTATTTACAAGTTTTGTCTGTTTATAACTGCATAGAGATCAGAACTTTCTCTTCAGCTGACATCAAACAGCATTTGTGCTTTTAAACAAAGCCACTTGGATCTAAATATCTAGCTATATGCAGCATAAAGTTGTTCTGGTTTTAATGTTCAAATGGTATAAAAAGTATGGTAGGTAGATGATATGTGGTCTTTAAACAAAATCTAGAACTTGCCACATGCCTAGGAATTAAATCACTACACTGGATATCAAGAAATTATTTGTTTTTCATGAGTCACCCTCACAAAATTTTTGCAAGTTCTCCGACTTAAATGACATTTGAAAATAATAATAGCTTTTCTTAATCTCTACCACTACTCCAGGCCCTGTACACAATAAAAATCTGCTTTTCTTATGTTCTTTAAAATAAGTGGTTGCAAAGACAACAAATATTTTCAGAATATATATATGCAAATAAGGTATGTAAATGTTACAGTATCAAAATAATTATGCTATTTTTGAAATTTAATGTAAATTCCGGTAAGATGCATTTACATTGTTTTAACCTGAAGCTGTGCTTTTGCTTTGGGTCTGTAATTTAAGCAATGTGGTAACATTACTTACGTGATAAAATTCAGAAAAGTGGCAAGTGGTTCAAAAGCGTGGTTTCTAAAGTAATGAAATTCCGTGAGTAGCTTTGTTTTCAATTTATCATCAATGGTGGAAATAGTGAGAGGGCCAGATTCATTAGCCAAGAAGTTGCCATAGTCTGTAGTCTGTAGATGTAGCTTCAGATCTGAAATTAGATTCAAGGAAGATCATGAGAATGAACTGTCACTGTATTGTCTACAAACCAAATCAAACAACTTTTAAAATGTGCCTTTGTAACATTATATTTTCATATGAAGGGTCTGATCATGCTCTGTTGAAAAGATTTTACCATAGATAATATAGAGTAAATGCATAATTACTGCTAATTTGTACTGCCTTCTACCAGTAAGACTCATTGCCACAAGAAACCACAAGTAGTTTACACCTTTGTCAGAAGCTTTACTAGTAAATTTATTTTACGGTCACACCAAACACAGTGTTAATTACTGCTGTCCCTAGCCCTTCCCAGTCAGGTTTGTTCAGTGTTTCGATTTCACAGATTTATTCAGGGCACCACTGTTGCACCATTATAATGTGTCAGTTGTTTTGTCTCCTGTGATCCTGTGGACTGTTAGGTATCAACAGGAATCATCCGGTAACTTTCTTAAGATCTTCAATTTTCATTTGAAACATTTAAATCTCAAGACTCTAATCTCATGTAATCAAGCTGCCTGAAGAAAAAGAGCACGTTTTGCCCGGCTCAGACTCTGGGCTCCAAATGAGTTCTGCAGGATAGTGCTGGAAAGGGCACAGTTACCCTCCCTTAGCATTCCTGTTTTGGCTTTGTCTGATTTATGGCTGCTATTAACAGATCCTAAGAAGCTGTTCCAGAAACTTGGGTTATCGTGACATATTCTGACAGGGCTCCCAGCACTGGTAACTGGAGAAAATGGGTTGATTAAACAACAAGGTTGAAAGAGGCTTTTATAATATCAAAGAATTCATTTGATAAATTTCCTTTGCTAGCTATTTTCCACCATGAAGCAAAAGTAAAGATTTGAATCAGTTCTTAGTGTTCAAAGCAGTTTAGCACTTCCTTTTAGAAAAGGCCCTGCTATATTGTGTAATTATTATATATTAAAACTACCATAAATTATAGATTGGGATAATGTTATACGGTTTTAGCATTTATAATTATTAGATTTCCAGATAAAAACTGAAGTGATATTTAGGGAAATGAATAGCAACACTCCACTGACTGAATTAAGGGTGTGTCTATAAGAGAAGTTAATATGCAGTTAGCAAGGTGCGCACTTGTCAGTATAGTAGCTAATCTTTCCTAATTCCCCACATGTATACTTTCCTAGTATGGAATAAGGTTGCCTACACTGAGACTTGATGCAAAAGGACTAGTACATTGCAAATTTTGACTCCTAAATCTAGCACTAACACCAAGAGATAGATAACCCTTAGAGTTTTTTATGTGACTTTTGCTGCCACTTCAGTTTGTTCCAGTGACTACATCAGTACACTGTTTTGGATAGGATGGCCTTGTTCAGCTAGCACTCTGGAACTGTTAGCATTTCTCTAGATCTTCCTGCAATAGACTGAAGCCATGCTGCCAGTGTAAACTAATTGATTCTTAAAATGGTATAGGTCATCACAGAATTGTTAACGAAACAGAGCACTGGGGAGTTGGTCTTTCAATGATCAGAGCCAGATACTAGGAAATAGTCATAGTTTCAGTACAGTCTTCCATCTAGGAAAAAGAGAATCCAGATATGAAAAAAAGGAAAATCACTTAATTTAACAGAGGGGTAAGAAAGGTGAAAGAGAGAAATAAAAATGCAGAATTATGCCTAGAAATGACTCTAAGTATGTTAGATCAACTTAAAAAAAAAAAAAACCTAACGTTTTCATATAAGAGCTACATTTCCTCTGAAAACTCTTAATTTTTACTTTCTCTTTACTGCAAAGAGGGTAAAAGTACTTGGCATATGTTGGAATTAGAATATACTACCTCATTACACGCAGATAGCTGAAATTCTAGGTTTCCTCAAATCCTTTCCAAATGAACCAGATACCTATCTGGAGTCAAACTCCGTAAATGCATTCTGGACACAGTGGTTTCCAGAAGCTTAATACCTAAAGCAGACTGCAAAACCCAAATATCAGCCTCAAGTATTGACCATTCTGAAGTATGTTTAATGTCATGAGATGAACAGAAACCCAGACCAATCTATTGAGGGTAGTGTGTCTCTGACAAGACTGTATTGCATGCCTTGGTTCTCTTATCGTCTGAGTGGCTTCAGAATCCACACCAAATCACAAGGTATAAAAAATATTAGCCATAACACATAATACAGCCCTACCTGTCTCTCAAAACACTATGGAGGAAATACTGTGCCCAGGAATACTGGATGAATGACCCTGTCACTTCCATGGCTTGTTTTAGAGAAGTATTTCTTCTACTCAATTCCAGCATGCATACTGTATGGAAGAAACAATATTCAACCTTATGCCATGGCCTTGGCCGGAACAATTGAGAAAATAATAGTCAACGAACTTCAGTAGCACATAATATCAATCAGGAATGTCATAATCAGAGTTCACACCATGGCAGAGTTCAGTGTAGCTAGATTAGTGCTCTGCTGGTCTGAAATGATAGTCTCCTCATGGCTGTCGGCGTAAACAAGATCACGTTGTTGGGGACTAACACAGTAAGCTCCTGTACTGGTAGCGGGAGCTCGTGACCTGTCAGGAGTAGATGGCAGAGCAATACAAGGTCTTCAGACATTTCTGCCCAACAAAATATTTTAGTGGTGGTAGCTGCTGCATATCTCCAGGGTCTCTTGGGGACCTACACAAGACCCTGAGCTTTTCAGCCTTGCACAATATCCCTAGGAAAGAAAATTCCTGTATTTCAGCTGTCAATATTATTGTCATCCATCTGCATCATGTATTTCCACATATGATTATCTGTGAGAAAATCGTATGTATGAAATTTATTCACATTTATTATTTATTATTAATTCACATTTATTACATGAGTAAAATCATGTATGTCTAAAGGGAACTAACACTCAGAGAGAGGCTAATATAAGATGAGTGTGGTTAAGCCAGAAAGAAAGAATATTGCAACATGTTGAAACAAGCATTAGTCTGGTCTCTCAGCATCAAACACATGACTTTACTAGCCAGCTACCATCACGTTTCAGTTACACTGTTATTTCAGCCACTGCATGCTGGTGTTCCAGCACTGGCGAGACATGAACTTATTTCAGTGACATTGGTGGGAGCAGAGATGGGCTGCCTATCCTTCTGTGACTTAACCCCCCTTCTAGAGAGCATCACTCGTTCCATCACACAAGAAATCAAGGAAAGAATGAAGTGCTGAATTTAAAACCTCCCATTTTCTGCTTCAAAGAGCATCAGCAGTGTTGCTCTGGGGATCCCCTTTCCCTGAGACAGATGATGCCATAGGTCCAAACTAGTAGCATGCCATGTTGCAGAGGTTCCAGCCAGTGCTGCAACCCACAGGGTAGCTCCATGGAAATGATAATGATTTGAACAAGCCCAAAAGGATGTCTAAGTTAAGCTTGAATGCCTCTTCTCCTCTCTATGTGGCCCTGAATTGAGAGGACACAATGCTATCGTAAGCCCCTTAGCATCCTCCTTTTTTTCTTTCCCTTTCACTGTTATACTTACCCTGTGATTACCAAGCAGATGTAAAGCTCTAACCTACTTTTTTTCTTGTGGTTCTTCTGTACTGAAATTATGGTTTTTCTTCCAGGGATATCAAAACCACTTTGAAATTAAAAGATCTTTTTGATTCTATTTATGGGTTGCTTGGGGTGGTTTTGATTTTGTTTGTGCTTGTTCGTTGTAGCATATTTATACTGTTTTTAAGTTAGGCCAGTTTTTGTGGTCTGGTACAATGCCACAGAATGTACAGTGGTGTAAATTTATTACCTTTGATTGTGAATACATGAACTGAAGGCACTATAGGACAAGCGAGACAGTACTACAGCACAAATGCATATCCTGGATCTTCCAATGGGAAAGAAGATACAACATATATACATAACTCCTTTTTCTACTTTAGAGATAAGGGTCTGGTTTTGGTGTACTGTACACTTGTGAAGCAACTTCACTCTTACAGCATCATTTATGTGCAGAGAGGTGTGTGTATTGTACAAATCCAGAATTTCTTGTATTTTCATTTTAAATAGTAGGCTTGGTAGATAACTGATGGGAATCTGACACCTGGCTAAAAGAAGTAGAAAATGCTACAATGGAGATAGAGAGGTGCTGTAGCCGAATAGAAAAAAAAAGGGAAGTGATAGTGGGTACTAGAGATGTTCTTGTAGGCAGGTTGATGAAGACTGCTCTTTCTGTTGCTGAAATGCATTTACATTCTAAAATTGAATGAACATTAGAAAGAAGAAGATTCAAAAGTAAAAAAGTCACTTCTTTCTACTACAAGTCTTACTTAGAAAATGATGTTACCTCTCTGTTGTGATCTGCCCATAAGGAACTGTGCACACTCTTAATAATGAAGGTTCATATATCTCAGAAATGTTTGAAAACTACTTCCTGGTTGTAAATATCTTTCCTGTGGAATTACTTAAAATATAAATGGCTTTTCATAATCATTCTTGTGTCTCTTGAACAGGAGTAAGAATTCTTCTGGAAAGGATGAGGAAAATAGTATTTCCTTGTGTGTTTTTAAAAATATTTAAACTTGTCTATTTTTCCTCTTATTCTGAAACAGCCAGGACTTTTTTTTTTCCTTCACAGAGCCTTTGGTGACATCATCTCCTGAGCTCCTCTGCAGAGACAAATGGAGTAAGATGGAGGTTTAATGATTCCATCATTCTGTCCTGCCTGTCCTTTTTAGATGTTTGAAGCTCTATTAGCTTTTCCTGAAGTGTGTGTAAATTCATGGAGTAGGACTTTTTGATAACAGTTAAATACAATATTAAAAGTATCTGTAGAGTCCTTAATTTCCATAGATCATACCTCTGGCTTTGTCCACCTAACGTAATGAAAAGATTTCAGATCTCAGAGTAAGCATATACACGTGTCCTGTGTGTCCAAACTGCCATTGTATGAACTGGAGAGCTGATGCAGCTCTCCAGCTTATCAGCTGAAGTAGGCTCATGCGCTTGGTCAGTTGAACAGTCTCTAGATCCCATTGACTGTACTGACAATCTCTTCTTTAACTATGAGAGCAACTTTATGCAGCTGACAGCTAAATACCTACATGTATCTGTTTAAATGTAGTTGTTTTAATCTGCAAGATTAATGGTGTGCAACCTTCCTAGGCTTATATCGTAATAGTTTAGACAGCCTCAAAACTCTGTTGTATGTGGGAGTCATCAGGTTCTGCACTTCTCAGTTCCTCAACTCTATCACTGCATAGACAAAGCAGCTTAAAACAGAATGAGTTTACTAATTCTTGTTCCTTTTTCAAATGAATCTAATATACTCCATATTATAGACAAGATTTCAGTGTACGATCATACCTTTTATTAGGAGTCAAGGAAAGATGTTCCTTTAGAAAGGTGAATTTTTCTGTTGCATTTTTTTCCCTGTTAAGTGTCTAAAGGTATGTCATATGATTTTTTGTACAAGTTTGTCTTCATCAGGCTGTGACCAGTCTTGGCCACAGAAAGCTGCTTTGGAAACTACTGTGTGTTCTTTTTATTACTGTGGCAAAGTCACCTTGGAAAAAAAGCTTTTTTTTTTTTTTTTAAGCTTGAGAATAGTTCAGTTTTCCACCTTTGTGATGTCTAGTTTTCTCTTCCTGGTAAGTAGAATGTCCTTGACTGCCCTAGAACTCATGAAGTAAAAAAGTACTAAAAATATATCTTTTATAGAGAAGTTCAGTGCCAAATGGTAAGCTTTTAATAAGATTTTGCAAACTATTATATCCAGCTGAAATGATATGAAACTTCCATACTTGCGTGGTTCTGTACAATGGTTAATAAATGCGAGTTTAGCAATGCCCATAGGAAGTCTATGGGTGCAATTTCCAAGATTTATCAGTAAACTAGAAAACCCCGTCATCTGGATTGCTTTGCAAATCACAGTCGTAGGGTAATTTCCGTGGAAACCTATTAGCTTAAATATGAGAACAGTTCTTAAAGGAAATCAGGGTTATGTCTGGCTGTTAAGATAAGGCTGTCAATACTTCAGTCTTTTACCCTCCATTCTTCAAATATCCAAGCAACAGTATTTCTTCCTAAATAAAATAAGCCAGCAGACTTACCTTCTAGTGTTTCGCATTGAGCTAAATTGACATAGTCTGCACTTGTCAAGATCCCAGCTTTGAACCCTCGGACCAGACCCTCCAAGTAGCCATGGTCCACATTGAAGTAAAACTCTGAATATCCCGGCATGGAGAATCTGTTGGATTCTTGATGGTATGAGTATTTGCCACTAAGTGTTTTCCTCCTCTCTGGAAGGAGTGACAAATAGTCACTGTTTTCCTGCCAGCCTATGATTGTGTTTTACCAGCTAGTTTCTTCCTGTTTCTTGCTCCTAGTATATATAGTTCCAGTGTAGTTGATGCTTACACAACAGCCAGCCAGCAAATCCAACTCCCTCCTGTCAGAGCCAGAAAATGAATCTGTTATTGTTGAAAGAGAAGCCAAAAAGGGAGTTGATTTAAGATTTAACCTTTGATTGCAAGAATGCTCTGTACTGACTGCAAAATAAAAAGCTTGTTAAAAAGCTTGATAGCACTTTCATATTGCTTGAATATATTACGAACATATTGAAAAAATATGTCCACACTAAAATGGTCAACTGCAGTGGAACACAGAAAAAAAATATCTTATAGTCTATTCAAGGAACTTAAATGGTTTTTGAGTGTCTGTGCATGCCTTTTTAAAAAAAACTTCTGATTGCCAAAAATTTTCTACTGCCCATCATTATCGATAAATATGTATACAAATTATAAGATTCTTCTAATAATTACAGTGAACATTAGATCATGCCCATAGGCGCTAGCTAAGTGAAAGGTCTTTGAAGCATTTGACTGTCATTAGCCTTTAAAGTGGATATCCAGAATTTACCTCAAAACCGTACTTTGTCCAAGATCAAATCAAAATACTCTGGTTGTATTCACCAAGATGTGGAAATAACTCGTATTTTTTCCTCTTACAAAATAATTATAAAAATAGGAATCTTGATTTCAATAATGCAAATTTAGAGCCTTTATAGACTTCCTGCTTTTGATTAAAAATTAAACTCAGAACTATGCTAAATCTATCAGTGAATTTTTATACTGAACTGTTAGGTCTGCTGCCTTTCAGATTTAGGTGCCCCCAGGCTCGGTGTTCAAACTGGCTACACTTCTGTAATCAACAAAAGTCTTTTCCTTCTTTTTTTCCCCTAAATTCACTATTGCGTGCAACATAAGTCTGCAAGCTCTGCTGGAAGGGAAAGTCTCATAGCACACTAGGTGTCGCTTAGCTATGTAGTTAACTGGAGCTCAGGAACATTTCAGTGAGGTGTCGAAGACTGCTGTGTGGTTGGAGGTTTAGCGCCAGCAACAGGAACTACGACAGCTGTCTGCCATCCTCATCTCAACACTTAGGCTCAGTTTTCAGTGCTTTTAACAAGTTTGGTGCATTGTGTTGGCTGAAGACATGCAGCTGGGCTTTTCTATTTGATCGCTGGCATTGAAATGTGGCTGCAGTGAGAGCTGTGAGTTGGCAGCCACGCAGGAAAGACTCTGACTATGAGACTTTCGCCCCTAACCCGGGAGCTGAGTGATGACAACCTGGTACTCACCAGGTGATTCCTGTCTATACCGCCTCGCTCCTGGCTGCAGCAAGGCTCTGCACGCCACACAAGGAAGCACAAGGTGCCTGGGTGTTTGCTGCCCAAGCAGCCACCCTCAGAAGAAGGTCACTAGCTACCTGGCTTCTTGGCCAGGAGTCCCCAGTGGGCTAGAAGGAGCTATGACCCACCTGGCAGGCCAGGCTGAGCCAAGCACGTTGTATTTGTAGCTTGAGGGCTGAATTAAAATTGACTTAGGCTGACCTGGTTAATTCCACACCTGCAACCAACTGCAGGGGGAATAATGACAACATTCTGGATATTTAAAAACTCACATGCTCAGATATGCAAAGTGTAATGATTTGAGAGTTTAAATGGTGCCCAGGATATAGAAGTTTGCTTCTTGAAAGCTGGGCTAAGAATTTTAAGTGAGTTGGGTTTTAGCATTGCAGAGTTAACCCAGCAAAAGAAGAATGAGACAGACGGGGACCCCCTGCTCCAAACAAGCAATTTGGTTTTGTCTCCCGAGTCTGCGTGCTCACAGTGCCCAGATTCTCCTGTTGCACAAGATGCAAGAAACTGACAGAAGTTTGTTGATGTTTCAAAATTAGGGGAAATTTTTCAAGATATGTTACCACTGTCAGTGTTTTCTATTACCTTGTGAAAATATCTACATTTTAACTTAAACCTGCTTTTTTTTTTTGTTGTCGTCATCATCGTTCTAGCTTGTTCTACTCAACAGTCTCTGTTATTCATTTTTTCAGGTAAAATAAGCGAGGAATAATAAAAAAGTCAGGGACTCATTATTGCGTACACTATCAGCAATGTTTGTTTTTACCCTACACATCTCTAAAAGTGTGCATTACATAAACAAGTAATGTCTCGCAGCAGCTGAATTCAGGCCTCCCCCAGCTGCAGTCACAGCGTATCAGAAGATGGAAAATGTCCAGCTGGTGGCAGTCCAAGGCTGCCCTGCTGAAGAGCTTCCAGAACTCCAGACAGCAAAGCCAGTGCAGAAATGGCTTTGCAATAGATCCTAAATTTAGTAAGGTTTGGGGTCATGTAAATACTGACTGGCAGGTGCAAATACCACCACCGGTGATCCTCCAGTGAGAAAGTGCTACCATGAGATCCACAAATACTGCTTTCGGGACCATCATGTGAAGCGTTATCACTCAACAAACTTGTCTCATGAAATCTCTGTATTTTTTAAAGATTTCATGACATCATGAAATCAGGCTAAACTCTTGAGTGATTTCATCTGTTAGGGGATAATGTGTCCAACACTATAACAGGGGTTAATAGGCTGCATTCAGCGGCACCAGGAAATGCTTGGTTCTCTGATTTTTTTGTTACAAGAAAAGTTGTGAACGAAAGGAGACAGCTTAAGCAGCAGCACTTAGAAATGATGTGTATAATTAGGGACTTGACTAAATTTTTATATAGAAATATAAGAAAGAGTATCTTCAGTATCTGCTGTTGTAATTTCTTACAATGAGTGGCTGGTACCATATGAATTCTTTAACATTTTGGAGTGGGCAAGTTTTTATTAAAAAAATTATAGTTCTTTATATTTATGAACTTATTTAGATAGAGCTATGAATTGGCTTTAAAAAAATTACCTTGTGAGAAAATACGATACTCTCATCTCTTAACTTTGTGAGAGCAAAGGTTGAGATATATTTAAAAGAATTTTCTAGCAGTGAGCTAAGCAAATACTGATAGCATGTTTGTGAGCAGAAGTTAATTCAGGTTAAGCAGAATTAGCAACACAAAACTAGTCAGATGTAAGAACAGAATTTAACCTTTGAGATTGAAAGTGTCTGAGAAGCTGTGAAACAAAAATGTGTGTATTATTTAACCACAAGAGGTCATCGTAAGACTGCTGTAAACCACCTTCAGTTTTTTCACCTCCACTGAAAGAAATTAACTTGGAAAGAAATAGACAAAAAATTCTGGGGTTTTTAATTTGTTTTCAAGTAATCTAAAGTTAACAATAAAAACCACATATACTGATTATTTACTGAGAAGTGGCAAAGAAAATATTTCCGCTTTACATATATTTTTGCTACATCTACAGATTTTTCTCTGAGCTTCCTCTTTTTTTCTTTTTTTTAGCAGTGTTGACAGCTCCCAGCCACGAGGTTAATGCTGAAGAACAAATGACAAAGAATCAGCAGAAGAGTGAGTAAGGGGTGATATACCGGTGGAATGTTGAGCCTAAATCACATGTATTCAAACGCACTCATTTTTTCATGAGAAGTACTCAAAGACTATTTTATTCATCATGGAATCTCATTTAGAAATAGATTTACTGGCCTTTGCCAGGCAGATCTCTGCTTACATTGTGGTTTTGCTTGTCCAGAAGCAAAACCCCCTGAAGTCTTGATTGCACAATTGCTTATATGTGTAATCAGCATTATGTGTGCCAGTTTCGTTGTTACCAGTATAGAGTGTTGATTCAATGTGTGGGTTAAACAGATGTGTTCCTCTGTGTGTATAGTATGACTCTCTGTTTAGATGTGGGAGATTTTTGACCTAACACTCTATAATTCCTGCCCTGTCAGTAGAAAATGCACCTCCCTTACTTAGAAATCAGAAGTGTTTTTAAAAACATAACCTGCTGTCCACTTTCTGTCTTTCAGCTGTTCTACCAAAGAAAGTAAGTTGGATTAATTTTTTTTTTTTTTTTACCAGATCAGCTAGGTAAAAAATGTTAGGAGCTGTGCATTAGATACATTAAAACTATTTTAAATGTTTCCAGTGTTGTGGATTTTTTTACATATATTTGTACTGGCATTGAAAGCCAAACACATCAAAACTCCTTAAACTTTGTAAATGATGAAATGTCTGCTGTAAATTTCCAATGGAAGGATGTAACCCATTCATAAAAATCCTTCCAGAATATGATCTATTGAAATCCCTCATTTTCTGAAAAAAATAGTAGAACAATTCCGATTGTAAGGTGTAGACTGAGATTTTGCCTTTCTGAGCTGTTGAATACAGGCAGCTCTTGTAAGGTGGATATCAAATGCATCTAGGCACCCTAAACACCTTAGCACTCTAAGTAGCTAGAAGTGTGCTCTCGTGGGTAGTAGAAGCGTAGCTCAGCTACAGCTAACACAATTATGCTGGTCCCAGTTTGTGCTTTGCTGAGCCACACTCGGCCATGAAGAAATAGCCCAAATACAGTTGTACCTGTGCGTGGTGGTTTCACACCAATGGGTAGCTAAGCTCCACCACGCTGCTCTCTTATTTCCCTCCCTCCCCCTTCAAAAGGACAGGGGGAGAAAATACAATGAAAAAAGGCTCATGAGTTGAGATAAGGACAGGGAGATCACTCACCAGTTACCGTCATGGGCAAGACAGACTCAGCACAGGGAGATTAATATAATTTATTACTATCACTAGCAGACTAGAGCAGTGAGAAACTAAAAGCAAACTAAAAACACCTTCCCCCCATCCACCCTCTTCTACCTCCTCCCCCTGAGCAGTGCAGGGGAATGAGGAATGGGGGCTGCGGTCAGCCCATATCGCTGCGTCTCTGCCACACCTTCATGGTCACTCTCTGTTCCCCTGCCCCAGCGTGGGGTCCCTCCCACGGGATGCCGTCCTTCCCAAACAGGTCCTGCGTGGGCTTCCCACAGGCTGCAGCTCTTCAAGAGCTGCTCCAATATGGGTCCGTACCACGGGGTCCATCCTTCAGGAGCAAACTGCTCCAGCACGGGTCCCCCACGGGTGGCAGCTCCCACCAGATCACCTGCTCCTGCGTGGGCTCCTCTCCACGGGCTGCAGCTCTGGCCCGGAGCCTGCTGCTGCGGGGGCTCTCCGTGGGCTGCAGCCTCCTTCAGGCCACATCCACCTGCTCCTCCATGGGCTCCTCCACGGGCTGCAGCGTGGAGATCTGCTCCATGTGGTACCCCATGGGCTGCAGGGGGACAGCCTGCTCCACCATGGGCCTCACCACGGGCCGCAGGGGAACTTCTGCTCCGGCACCTGCAGCACCTCCTGCCCTCTTTCTTCATCAACCTTGGTGTCTGCAGGGCTGTCAATCAGTTTCTCGCTCCTCTCTCTCCCAGCTGCTGTTGCACAGCATTTTTTTCCCTTTCTTAGATCTGCTCTCCCAGAGGCACAACCAGCATCGCTCGCTGGCTCAGGTCTGGCCAGCAGCGGGTCCCTTTTGGAGCCGGCTTGAGCTGGCTCTGATCTGACATGGGGCAGCTTCTGGAATCTTCTCACAGAGGCCACCCCTGCAGCTTCCCCTGCAAAACCTTGCCAGATAAACCCAATACACTGTGAATGCTTGAAATTTATGAAAATTGAGAATGATGATAGGCTATACCTGAATAGACACAATCCAGCTGCCATGCTTTGTAGCTATTTTTAAAGCAAAATAAAGGGGCATGCTCACACAGATCTTATTGATAGCTAAGCCTTTATGCACAGGAGGCAACATTCGTGTACCAACAACAGTTTACCTAGCAGACACGCCCAGTGCTAACCCACTCAGACGATTTACACTGCTTTTGCTGAGAGCCTTCACAACAATTATGCACCCCCAACTTTCCTATATCAACTAGCTTTTGATTGAATTTACATAAAATGCATCTTTTACTCCTATTCCTTGTTATAAGTGTTATTTTGATACTGGGTTCACAAACATCTCTCACTGATGTTATAAAATATTGGAGAGCTTCCTTTTCCCCCTCCCATGCCTTCAAAAGATAATCTAGCAGCTTTGTAGGTCAGCAAGCCTCTTTTTTTTTTTTTTTTGGTCTTTGTTCAAGGAATTACATGCCAGTGTAATAAGAGAGATTTTTATCAGTGACTTAAAGTGGTAAAGCTGTGGAGAGAAGCCAGCAGAAAATCATTATCAGTAGATGTAAACCTAGGCAAAAGCAGATTTGAGAGAATTAACAAAGCTCTGGAATGCTTTCAGAAGTGAAGCTGGAATTTTACAAAACTTAAGCACTCAGTTACAAAACTGGGCTACTTTGGTGTGAATAATTTGTAATTTGGGGGGCTGACATTCACATGAACTCAACAGCCTTCTACTCAGGACTGAAGTTCTGGCTAATTCTAGTGACGATTGCAAGAACTCACATCCTGGCTTTAAGGCCCTTAAGCCTTTCTCTGCACAGTGGCAGGTCTCTTTTCTGTTACCTTAATTTTTAGTCCTCTTCCTGACAAGTTTTTTTTGTACAAATGAGCACCTTTTTACTCTTATTCCTTAACTGTCACAAAATTCACAATCAACAGATAGTATCCTCAGATTCCTTCAGGTATCATGAAGGTTTTATACATCCTGAAAGCAAAATAAAGATGACAAAACTTTAAAATAAAAAATACACACAACTCAGTATGAAGCTCATATGGGCCATTACTTCCCCACAATCAAAGTTCTCTGCTGTCCCAATCCACTACTCTGATGACTGCAGCTTGAATGGTTTCCTCAGCTCCATAACCGTTTCTGACACAGACTCAAATTCTTACGGTTGATTTTGCTGATAAGACTGATTGGACATTAATATCTCTTTTTCATTGTCAACTTTATGCATTTCAAAAACTGGTCAGAAGATGTACAAGAATGCAAAATGTTGCCTTCTCTTAACATAGCTTGAAGCTGATAATAAATAACAAAAGGATCCTTTATTTCTTACTCTTTAAGCATAGCAGCTAAGCACCCGAAAGCAACTGATGTGGCTGTGAATGCACTTGTGTTACAAAGTGGATCATACTAGAAGTCTGCTAGCTGTCTTTTAATGGCAGATAATTGCAAAGCATAAGAAGACAAAAGTGGAATTGGAAGAAGAGATTTTACTGTACTTTGAAATGGTAGTTCCTTGAAGGGTAGAGTAAAAATACTAACTTTCGGATATAATTTAAATGCATTTATACATAATATCAAAGCAAAATTTCATTTCAGATAAAGTAGTAGCAGGAATTGTCAAAATTCATTTTAAATATTGAATATATTGATAATTACTTTTGATGATATAATCATCTCTGGAGTTTCTGAGCTCTTTCCATTTTAAACATTGATATAAGGAATTTACTAAATGGAGAAGAACATTCTTGTTATGATTTGTTGTTTTCCTTTTGCTAGCTGCCACCATTACCTATCTAAATTATTATTCTTGAAAATGGGTTCCAGAAAGCAGGATGAAAATGCAAGTAGTAATTTGTGTTGGATCTGATTATGACTTGAGAGAAAAGCAGCAAGTATGACACTTACTAAACATTCAGATCGAGAATGAAAGAGAATAAAATGGGAAGCGTTAAAGCCTTACTTTTGATCGCCTTTGTATTATGCTGTCACTCTAAACTTGGTTTCCAATCTACTGGATAGTAACATGTTCTTAACTGTATTGAGTTCTTGTTAAATAATTATTAAATGGGAAAGAGCAGCTTTTCATATGTTGAAAAGAGACCCCCTATTATTTCTTCCATCACGTAATCTAAGTTGTTGCACTGGTTCTCTCAGCATTTTATGTTATTCTACAGACATTATGTACAAATGTGCAATGCATTATGTAGAAATAATAATATATACAAATGCAAGATGAGCCTCTTCACGAGGGCTGTGTCATAGGCTGTGATATAACACGTGAAATAATATATATATATATAATATCCAAACATATATATCCAAACAAATAAAAAAATCTATCCATAAACAGCAGATATTAGTGTTTAAAATTAACATTGTGTTTTTTTTTTTTTAATTATTATTATTTTCAGTATGTTATTCGATGTAGAGCAAACAACACAAAAATGAATTTGAAAATCAACCAGCCTTGGAGTTATTGTTTCCTCTGCCTGATCTGACTAGAAATGGAACAGCCAGGGAAGAAAAAAAACCTGCCTTAACTGCTTTTCTGAGGGCATGGTTTTCTGATATTTTTAGCTCTATTGACTTTCCCAGTGCTTAATAAATGAAGATGATACGGATGTGTATTGCTGACGATGAAAAGCACAAATTAAGAAAAACGAGTATAGGGAAGTGGCCATTGACAGGGATAGCCGTTATTTAAAATTGTGAGAATAACTTGAATTAAGATCAAAAAGGGAGGATACCAAAGGATGGATAGGTTATTCAAAATTCTCAGGAACAACAGGAAGAATAAGAATGACAAACAGTAGGGATCAGAGAAGATTTTATTGCAAGGGAGAGCAACTGGGGAGGGGACACTGAGATGACTTCAGTTATTTGGGACGAAGAACATCTGCATCCTATTTCATGCACATCTTCATTACAGCTCTGCTTTCCATTTATTACTTTTAGCTGAAAAGGTTGTGAATAAAGTCTTAAACCTTTGTATGTACTGCAAAATCACAATTCTATTTTAACACAGGGCTGAATAACTCGGGAATGAGTAGGATTTTTTTTGGCTGCATGAATCTGGGAGATGCAACACGTACGTTGTTCAGCTTGACTGGAATCCTGATGTGTTACAAATTTGCCACTAGATGGAGCCAGATGTCCTTCCTAAAATGACAGCAGGTCACTGAACTGCTGGGCCGGGGAGGCTAAATGTGCAAGGACATTCCAAGATAAATCATTATGTATTGTAAATACGGCATTTAAACGTAGAAATTTATTTTTATTCTATTTGAATGTTTGTTTTCAATTTCAGATAAGCATTTTACTAACTCGGATACCTCTTAAGAATTATTCAAATGTAGAA
>VXAL01001711.1:117078-151449 GCA_013399475.1 Chauna torquata
TTTGTAGCATAGCTACTTGTCTAGTTACAATTTTTTAAATTTCATTTCACATAAATGCAAATTTAGGCAATCATTTCTTTATACTTTGTGTGAAAATCTCTTTTCAAAGTAGATTACTTTAAAATACAGTGATATTTAAATCAAAAACAAAAAATCAAAAGCCTTTCAATCACAGCATCTTCTCAAGGTTTTTAGTTCGAGAAATATTGGTTGTAAGGTTTAGAATTTTTCAGAATATGTCATTTACAGCAAAGAAATCATTCTTTTGATTCCTGGATCAATAATGCTTCTTTATCAAAATTTAATGAATCCGTTTTCTACAGGACTATAGTTTCCAAAGAAAGATGGCAATATTACTTTACAAGAAAATTTCAGGGTGATAGTTTTCTAATTTTTGTTCAGTGCTCAATGGTATTTTTTTGTTTTACATTTTAATCCTTACATTTCAGTTCACAGCTTGATTTGCTCCTGCTGTGTTTTCCCAGTTCTGTGGCTTCAGACTTAAAAAATAATAACTGAATATCTGTTATTCTGATGATTCATGAAATGAATTTTTTTCAGCTTTGCGTTTGTTTGGTATCTGATCTTTTTTGAAGGAACAGTTGGTCACATTTCTGGCATATAAAGTGAAATCTATATATCAAATATTGATTTGAACCAAGGAAGGAATTTAGTTTGATAATGCACTTGTTTACTTCATTTCCTACTCATGTAACAGAATTAAAATTATATTTGTGTAGTTATATAAAAGGACTAGATAATGAATAACCATCAGACACAGTAAATATAGCTTAGGACTGCTGCTGGAAAGGCTGAATATAAATCTTAAATTAGAAAGAAAGCACATAGAAATGATATTCTGTTACATTCTAGTAATTGCCTACAAACTGCGTAAGTTCTTTTGTCGATAGACTGATCTCTGACACATTGGAATCTTATTTTAAAATTAATCTCTGTCTTCAGTAAAATGGCAAAGTTGGTTTTAAGCAATTACTGGGTATTTTTGATATTTGGATGTAGAGATCTTTGTCCCGTTTTATTCACTCCCGGTTAATCAAAACTGTTCTTCAACACTGCAGCACGTTGAGTGAGAACACATAGTTAGAAAGACAAACACTAGAAGAAATGCAAATACTCTTCAGGGTAGAAGTTCTTAATATCACCTACAATTTCCTACAAACCCAAATGAACACAAATCTCAGGACAGTTCTTTCATTTTTACCTTTTCCAGTAAAAAGTCATATACTTCGGTCAAAAAATCTGAAAATATATAATAGTGATAGAATATAATGTAATGCAAGTGCTCCAATTCTGGAGCTGCTTCCTTTGTTAAAAAAAAAAAAAAAGAAAGAGAAAAAGAAAAAAGAAAAAAGAAACAAAACAAAAAATCCAAACCAAACCAACCAACCAAACAAACAAAAAAAAAACACGTGCTAAACCTTCTTTAATGCCAGGGCCTGCTTATCCATATTTATAGAGATCCGTGGGACAGGTGGGAAAGACAGTAAAAATGTTTTTATTTCCCATTACTTGAGTAGCTGGGATCTGATTTAGCATTAAAAAGTATGTGTGGATTTTTTGTGGCTGCAAGTATCATGCATGCTGCCAGAGTATCGAATGAAATACCCAGGAGTTTTCCATCTCAGGCCCTCTTTATCCCAGACCCAGTGTGTTAGAAAAAGAAGTATATTGAGTTATGAAACTTTTCCCACTCTAATGGACAGGATAAATGCCAGCAAACAGATCAGAACTTTGTCTGACTTCAAGTAGGAGTTGATGTTGTCACAACAGTAATTGTAATAAAAGAAATATGTATGAAAATCTTAAAACACCTTGGAAGGAAAGGATCTGGTACACAGGATCCATAAACAGCTCATTCTTGTCTACATAAATAGAAGCAGATTCACCAAACTCGGACTTAAAGCTTTATAATAAAACGGGAGGGTTTTATGCAAACAGTCACAGAAGACAGGTAAATAACTTGTTTAAAAATAATACCGTGAAATGCCTGCTTAGTTCCCTAATCTCCATGTGTTCTATATATTATCTTGAGCAAATTCTATTTACTGTTCCTTGCCTCTGGTATTATGAACGAAAGCCAAACACAGGGAAGGTTTAAGCTGGTACTGTACATAGAGTCTTTTCACTCTTATTGTTACCTGTGTGCACAAATGATCAGATATGGAAAGAACTCCAATTACAGAGAAGATAATTTACCAGAAAAAAAGTTAGGTTGGGCTTCTCACAGTAAAAATTGCTTTTATTTATACTTCTCTACGTCTATTACTGCCATTCCAGGTAAATCTACTGATTCCATTGGTGTTACACAGAGTGTATGAATACAGAAATATGAAACAAGTGTGAGCAAAAGGTGCTGCTGAACAGCAGGTGGTTATTATCTTCAGTTAAATTCATAGACAATATGGAATTTTTCAGCATAGTTTGTGAAACAATGTGTTAGCTAGGTATATTCATTTTGCTACTAGATTTTTGACCCAAGGAATTTAGTTGGACTATGACCCAGGGAATTTCCAAGTGGTATGCACAGGATGATGCTTCTCAGTGACTCTGAAATATTCATGACTGTAAAAGAACACACCATACCAGAAATTACCAGGATTAGTTTTCAAATGATGGTGATTTTTGCTTTTTTGCTTTTTTAATGTCCATGCTTTCCTTCCTCTTCCTTCCCTTGTTTTGCAAAGAAAATAAATCTTGAATATGTATTGCTCCAGTAATTTTCTGTTTAGTTCACATTATCTGGCTGGCTTTTGTTCTCTGATATTTTTTTTCTGTGATTAATCCATGGAATAATCCACGATTTTTGTCTAATCCAATGAAGCACAGAGTATATAACTATTTCAGAATGAAAGAGGACTGTAATGAATGGCAGAGAATCAAAACTTTGGGGAAGATGAACTGGATAAACCACTAAGTACTTTACAGAAATATATAACCCAAATTTTCCAAAATGACTGCTCATTTTTCCATTTTCCACAAATCTTGCTTGTCTGTAGGTATTGAGCTATAAATGCTAAGTGTCTCTGAAAATCTGATCCATGGAGGATGGTTCCTAGGCTAAAGGAGGCTGTAATGCAACTGACTCCCAAATGACATCGGTGAGACTGGTGTCCTATTTTCTACTGGTCTCTGGAAAACGTGCCTCAGGGTGTCTGGCATGGAGTGAACTCAAATTAGTGCCTTTTCTGAAAATTTTCTGTATGATTTTCTGACTACATCTGCCTTACCAATTAGATCAAAATACAAAATACTGAGTAAAACACTGAAAGACTAAACTCATTTGACAGCATTACATATTACTTAAGTTACTGCTAGTAGTATTGCCAAAAGTCCCACTAAAGAAGAAAAAAAAAGATAAAAATAAAAAAAAGAGATGAGAAGAAAAGTCAACTGTCATATGAATGCCATGTGTTTGAGAATTAGCTAAGTCAGCTTCTGAAACTAGAATTCTTGTTGCAGCAGCTGTAGTAATTGTAAGGAGGTCAAACAGGCATCTTAGATCCCATGAATGAAACGTCTGTATACAAACAAATACAGACATACATGTACGTATATAAAGTACTTCTGTAGGGGGAATTTATACAAGGACTAGCTCAGAGGAAAGAATGGTTCATTTCTAGACATCTCGTTCTGTTCTTACTCTTCTAGCTCTGTAGATGGCATCACATTATCCCCTTTTCTGTAGGAGAAAGGGCAGAAAAAAGGGTTTCTTCAATTAGCAAAAACAGTAACAGGTTTCTTTTGCAAGGTTGTTAATTTTTATTATAAAAACAGTTCTGATTTATTTATATTTTTAAGATTCTAGCTTTTTATAGGAAAGTTAATTTTTCAAAGAGGATAAGCACAGCTTATTTGTCTTAGATAAAAGGACATCTAAGCTCACATATAACCTTGACATATGCAAATCTCTGCATCTATGTGTCTGCATTTTAGCGTCCTCTTTATCAAGTCAACATTATCTTTGAGCAGAGTATAGTGTAGTGATGGTACATTCATAGATGATGAGTAGACTTAGGTATAAGCTTTTTCATTAGCAAAAACTTGGGCAAAATGACTTGTATGAAATTTGTATGAAACAAACTATGCTCACATCGTAAAACTATGCTGGTTTTGTGCTGTGCTCTGATTGATACAGCGATACTGGAAAAGAAAAAAAAGGGTTCTCTTTTAAGCCCTCTTGCTATCTAGGAATGCTTTTAGTTTTCAGTTTGCCCAACTAATGCTAGCTTTCCACCATTTATTGTTGTTTTGTGGGGTTATTTTTTATTTGTTTTTGTTGGAGGGGGCTGTTTCTTTTTGTGTGTTTTTTTGTTTTTTTTTTTGTTTGTTTTGTTTTGTTTTGTTATTTTTAATAAAGTAATGCAAAAAAAAGCAAGCATATCTTTTAAAATTACATCTTTTAAAGAATCATCTAAGTATTTAAGTATCTAGACAAGGAAACAGAGCAAGTTTAGTTGTTACCAGATCTCTAAGATTTTAATCATTGGCTTTAGTGAATGCAACTGAAATTCTGGCCCTGCCATTCCTTTCCTTGCCTGTTCTCCCCTTGCCTGTCTTGCTGTATGTTAGACTTCTGTGTTCATCAGTCTCTTAAGCAAAAATTACGTTTAGTTACTAGGGAAGAGCCCTGAGGCTTCAATTCCACTATGTATACTTCATCCAGTTGCACCACATGTAAAACATGCTGAATTAACAGATGTTCCAAAACACTCTAGCTTGAGCAGTGTCACAAAAATATCTGAAATAAATTCATGGTACCAAATGTGCTAATTTATAATATTTCGCCATTTCATCAAATCTATAGAATGTTCATGAGGTGCTCAAAAACTGTCAGACAGAATTTCAAATAAATCTATGCAATCATAATATCCCTTGCACATGCCATTCCTTCCTCAGAAAATCCAAAGAATCATCTTAGATTACTAGATGAAGGATAAAAACATTTGAAATTGAATGTCCATTTTTGGCTTAGTTGGTGCAGTACTTTCTCTTTACTCCAGAAAACACAAGATCACGTTACTACATCTTCACAAAATCCCCTTCTGTAATAGCACAGCAGAGCTGGAAGGAACCTGAAGAGATCGTTGGGTAGGATCAACTGCTTGCGGCTTCTGACAGATATCTGTCTGTCTTGTTCCTGAAAACTTCATATGCAGTTTACTGCAGTGTTCCATCGTCCGTACTGTTAGAAAGTTTGTCTTAATGTCTAATATGAATTGTCCTTACTGCAATTTGAATTATTGCTTGCTTGTCTTACCCACTGTGGACATGTAGAATAAAAGTGACTATTATTCTTATGTAATTATTTATATGTTACTATAATAAATGTTTTTAGACCTCCGATCTTTCTTTTTGCTCTCCTTTGGATTCTCTCCAGTTGCTTCATATTTCTCTTGAGGTTCAGTAGAACTTAAATAATTCTTTGCCCGTGTCAGAGCTAGAATGGATTAAGATATGATTAAGTGTACTCCAAAGTGAAGGTCTTGATTTTATAAATCTGTTAAGATTTATAAATAAGACTGTTTTAATGATGCCTACTACACATTCTTCATTGACTCAAGTCTTTGGAGAATATTCAGGGTCCAAAAAATACCTAACCTTTGGCCAGTTACAACATTCACAAGGTAAGTTATTGTTATCTCTGCCTCTCCATTCCAAAGATGAAATATAGTTCATGTAGACATAAATGAGCTAGCTTAGCTACAGAATACCATTAGTAAAGCACAAGCAACATGAGCTTTAGCTGCAACAAAATTCCATGTCATCAAAGCTACTTTGCTTTTAGTACTTGAACTAAATAGTTGTTCATCTTCCTTGTCTTGTGTTGTAGACATGCTCTAACAGCAAGGTTCAAAGAACAGTAAGCTAAGCAGATATCCGACTCAGAAGGACAGGACTCCACAACTGACTTTGCAAAGTTTTTGCATAGTTTGGAGATCAGAGGTTTCAGTTAGTATATTCAATTGCAATCAGAGGTGAGAGGCATGCGGAAAACTGCACAAGCGTTTTTGTAATCATGCATGTGTGGTAGGATTTTATTTTTCGGCAGACAATGATTACTTCACCCTTTACACCAAATTATGTCTATTTAAAGTGAATTTCAGTAAGAATCTTAAATCTTCTGCCTCCTAAATGTGGCTTGGTCTTTTGGGGTATCTATTCTTTGTCATTTAGACAAGCAGCAGACAAGCTGAAGTTTCAGTATGCTTTCAGAAGTTTCAGTGAGTGAAATAAATCCCATATTAGGCTACTTGCCTAATATTAGAATTGATAACAATTTCATGTATAAAATCTAAATTCAGTCTAAATTCCTGTGCCTTGCTTCAGATTACAAGTTACAGACAAACTGTCTGACGTTTTTCCCACAGGGGCTATTATAAATGATTCACATTGTCAGATTCTGGCACTGCTGGAGGATTAGACAGGCCATAGAAGCAATTCAGTTGCCATGGTCCTTGAAAGATAAAAATAATTCTCTGAAATGTCATATTTTTATTTCCAAAAGTTGAATAGATCTTATTTCAGATTATTTTGTTTCCTTAACTCTTTCCAGATAATTATCGTCTTAATCGTTGCCCACACACTCAATCATACATTACAGCACAAGTTCAGAGAAAATATGCAATTTTATTACTTTAATTGGTTGTAACAATCAAACCTGTTATAACACTTATGGTCCGATGTAAAACTTCTGTAGTGAAGCATCTTTTTCCATAAACTTGTTATGGAAATCCTGTGGCTTGTTGTGACTTTGCCTTTGGAACTGTCTTTTGAGGTTAACTTGGCACTTAAATTTGGCTTCATTAACTCAAGAAGAAAAGAACTGTGTTATTTCTTGCTGTGAACCTTATGGTTTAATGACAGAGATGCTGGAATATAAATGTATACAGACACAGAGTTTACTTCAGTGCTAAGGAGTTGAAAATGATGATAACACTTACATTGGAACTTGTGTTTTCAAAGCTAGTAAAGGAACATTAAATGTTTATTTCTCACAGTGCTACATTAAAGTAAGTAACAATTAGCAACGCTTTTTTGCAATGAGAAAAAAGTGCTTTGTAGAAAACTAAAGATTTTGATGAGATCACATGGGAACAATTAGCATATTAGGCATATATTAAGCTGTAACCAATTACTTATTTTACTACCATCACTGAAGATGAGCATTAGCATCCTAAGTAAGTTCTGTTAAACAATAAACTAGGAAAACATCTGAAAAACATGAGGATTGTAGTATTCTTTTTTTCTGTCTCTGATTGTTTAAGGCAGATGTCTGTGGGTTAATAATGCTTTTCATTGAAATTTCAGTTCCTTGTGCTAAAAATGAAACTGCCTCTTGGTCAATCTTCACTGGAAGTAGTTGTAAAAATCAGAATATGTTGTCTTCTCATGTATTATGTAATTTTACATGAGTTTAATGGAATTTATTTGTGTGAGAATATCTGTACTCTTTCTCGGTATTGAAAGCTTTCTTAAAGACCTCCCATAGACTTCTGAGATTTTGACATTCTCATGGTTCTACAAAGCAATTACATATAGAATGAACAACACAGAAGTCAAAACCTGAACCCTAAGTTAAAGATTTCTTTTTTTTTTTTTGCATATTTTTCTAAGATCAAATTTTGCTACATACGTAAAGCACTATTTCATCTACAGAACGCAGAAAGCTTTTTAGTAACATCTTAGACTATTTTTTTTTACCATATGTAGTTTTTACAGACAGAATTTGCATTCCTGACATTGCAATATGTATATAAATATTTGTAAATATTTATCATTGTAAAATGTTTACATAATATTGAGGAAGTGACTAGAATTATAGAATGGTTTGGGTTGGAAGGGTTCGTAAAGACCATCTAGTTCCAACCCTGCTGCCATGGGCAGGGACTCCTCCCACCAGACCAGGTTGCACAAAGCCCCATCCAGCCTGACCTTGAACACTTCCAGGGAGGGGACATCCACAGCTTCTCTGGAAAACCTGTTCCAGTGCTTCACCACCCTCATAGTGACGAATTTCTTCCTGATGTCTAAATTAAATCTGCCCTCTTTCAGTTTAAAACCATTGTCCCTTGTCCTATCACTACACTCCCTGATAAAGAGTCCTTCTCCATCTTTCCTGTAGCCCACCTTTAAGTACTGGAAGGCCACTATCAGGTCTCCCTGGAGCCCTATCATGTTTTGGCCCTCTTCTGGACTCATTCCAACAGGTCCATGTCCTTATTATGCTAGTGGCCCCAGAACTGAACACAGTACTCCAAGGGGGACCTCACGAGAGCAGCGTAGAGGGAAAGGATGATCTCCCTTGACCTATTGGTCGCACTTCTTTTGATGCAGCCCAGGATACAGTTGGCTTTCCGGGCTGCAAGCACATATTGCTGGCTCACATTGAGCTTCTCATCAACCAACACCCCAAGTCCTTTTCCTCAGGGCTACTTTCAATCCATTCTCTGTGCAGCCTGTATCTGTGCTTGGGTTCCTGGCCCTGATTGCACCAGTAGGCCATGATGACCTTCACCAGCCTCAGCTGGTCATGCTGATGATGACCATCACCACCCATACACCCTGCCCTTTTTCTAGGGACTCCATTTCAGCTTGGGTCTAGGTCTCTGTCATGGTTTGGGCTGGAACAGAGTTAATTTTCTTTGTAGAGGCTCACATAATGCTGTGTTTTGGATTTTTGATGAAAATAGTGATGATGGTTTTGGTTGTTGCAGAGCGGTGTTTACACAGAGCCAAGGATTTTTTTGCTTCTTGTGCTGCCCTGCCAGCGAGGAGGCTGGGGGTGCACAAGGAGCTGGGAGAGGACAGGACCAGGACAGGTGACCCAGACTGGCCAAAGAGATATCTCATACCATATGGTGTCATGCTCAGCAATAAAAGCTGGGGGAAAGGAGGAAGGGGGGTACGTTTGGAGTGGTGGCGTTTGTCTTCCCAAGAAACCGCTACATGTGATGAGCCCTGCTGTCCTGGCAGTGGCTGAACACCTGCCCGCCCATGGGAAGCAGTGAAGGAATTCCTTGCTTTGCTTTGCTTGCACGCGTGGCTTTTGCTTTACCTAGTAAACTGTCTTTATCTCAACCCATGAGTTCTCGCACTTTTACCTTTCTGATTCTCTCCCCATCCCACCTGGGGAGAGTGAGCGAGCGGCTGTGTGGCACTTAGCTGCCTGCTGGGGCTAAACCACAACAGTCCTTTTTGGTGCCCAACGTGGGGCAAGAAGGGTTCGAGACGATGATAGATTTGATTGCAGTGTGGTGTGTGCTAGACCAATTTTGTAGATGTTATAGCTGTTTAGCTGCTAATTGGCAGGCTCCTGTGCTTTCTACGGGGCTTGCTTGCCTTACTGTATGTTAGAATCCAGTGCTTGTTAGTGGCTGCTTTTGCTTCTGCCGTTTGCTCTGCTCTTTATCATCTTGCTTTGTTGTGCCTGGGAACACTTTGATAACAGCCATGGCCATCCGCCTGGGCTGGCCAACAGCCAGGGCATCGCTGCTGTTCCTGTGCTGCTGTACTGGACAGGCTTAACTCGAGTCACAGGGACTGTGACCTGTGGATGAATCCACGTGGGAGCATGTACACCAGGAAGCATCTCTGGCCATGCATAAGTCCACTCTGGAGTAAAATACACCTCGAAGCATCTGTGGCCATGGAGAAGTCAGTGCCGCAGCAGGTACACCTTGCAGTGTCCGTGTCCATGGATAAGGCCATGCCAGGATACCTCGAAGCGTCTCTGACCGTGGATAAGACCACGACACAGCAGGTGTCTGAAGGGACCTCTGAAGGGACTGTGGTCAATGCAAAAGGCTGCACCAGAGCAGGTACACCTCGAAGCGACTGTGGCTGTGGATAACTCCATGCCGCAGCAGGTATACCTCTGAAGAGGCTCCATGCATCCTTGGCATAGACTACCTTAGGAAAGGGTATTTCAAGGGCCCAAAAGGGTACCGGTGGGCTTTTGGCATAACTGCCTTGGAGACAGAGGACATTAAACAATTGTCTACCTTGCCCAATCTCTCAGAAGACCCTTCTATTGTGGGATTGCTGAGACTTGAAGAACAGCAGGTGCCACAACAGTGCACTGGAGGCAATATCGCACCAACTGAGACACCCGATTCCTATCCATGAGCTGATTCGTCGACTAGAGAGCCAAGGAGTGATCAGCAAGACTCGCTCTCCCTTTAGTAGTCCCATATGGCCAGTGTGAAAGTCTAATGGAGAGTGGAGACTAACAGTGGGCTATCATGACCTGAATGAAGTCGTGCCGCCACTGCGTGCACGCCCCATTTTTTGCCTGACGTAAGTTGTAGGCATGCCTGTCTTCCGCTAACTGCATTTTGGCCATGCCTGTGCCTGCTGTGGACCTGTTGATCCAAGCTCTGACCCGCAGACTGAATTTCGGGCCTGACTTGAGATCTGTCTAATCCCTACGGACCTTCCTGGTGATTACTGTGTCTGACCCTGATTACCCAACTTCCTGGCTTAACCTGCCTTGTCACTACAAACTTGCCTGATGACCCATGCTCTGGGCTTCCTCTCCTCCCCTCCAGCCTGCCCTGCTCTACTTGCTGGAGGCAGTGGGATCTGGTTGGTGAGGGCCTTGCCCTGCCCAGCCAGGTGGGCTGTCACACTTGGGCACTGTTTCCCTGTCCCTTAGGGATGTGACAGCTCTTGCTGCCTCCCTGACAGAGTGGTTGGTGCTGCAGGCAAGGCTTTGGCTTGTATGGCCATAGGACTTGCCTGAGCAACAAGGACTGCTGGAGAGAGACAGAATCCACTGATGAAGTGGTCAAGAACAACTTTCCAACAACCTGAGTGAGATGTCAGACCAGCTTCATTGGGGATGAAGTCCGTAGCCCAAGAAAATACAGTGGAAACAGCAGCCAGGGCAGCGTAACAGAAAGGACTCTTACAGTCCTCTGAGAAATAAAGCTACAATGGGCCCATATGAAGTGTCTGTACACCAAAACACCCAACATGGGAAACAAAAAGGAGAAAGAGATCCATGCACAATCACAGCTATGGAATCATTGGTGTTATAGAAAGATGATGGGAGAAGTCGTCTGCAGCAGGCAGAAATAAGTTCTTTAGGAGAGAGGAGGAACAAAAGGAGGGGAGGTTGTGTTCTGCCTAAAGTGACATACACACATAGAGCTCTACTCTGTGGACACCTGTCAAGAGCTTATTGAGAGGATCATAGGAGTACAGCAAGGAGGATGTCATGTTGACCTTTTGCTACAGACCATGCCATCAGGAAGCAGAAGTAGCTAAAGCCACTTTCAAACTACTGAAATAAGTCTCCCAGTTCAATGCTTGGGTGACTTCAACCGCCTTGGTGGATAGATTATATTAAATTGAGGTGAACTGAGACCATGTAGGAAGGCAGGTTGACAGTCAGAGAGATCTCAGCAGTTTGGAGGAATAGGCTGGCAGGAACTTCATGAAGTTCAACAAAGACAAATACAGTGCCTTTCATCCACTAGGGATGGAGTAACTCTGTTCAACAGTGCAACAGGAGGCCAATTGACTAGGAGCTACTTTACAGAAAAACACCTGCCTAGTGAAGAGCAAGCAAACTGAACATGAGTCAACAGAAAAGTCCAATGTGGTAAGGGGTATCTATTTGCTATCGTCACATCTAATAGAAATTTGTAGAGAAAACAAAACCAGACTCTTCTCAGAGGTGCACAATAAAAGGCAAGAGACTAAGCTACAAATTACAGCGAGAGGAATTCTGACTGGATACAAGAAAAAAATTTAGAAGCATAACCAAAAGTACTGCAAAAGCAAATGAGACCTTGACTGCATCTGCCCAGTTAGAGAACTGACTAGATTAACCCAGTATGAGATGGAAAACAAAGAAGCACAGATGAACCTTGTTATGCAACTGTGTTTACACTTTTTATAACCTATTTGGTGCAGGAGTGTGATAGAAACCCTAGGAACAATCAGTTATTGCTTCAGATATGAAGAAAGTCAAAGAGATTGGCCTGGGCCTGTGTGATTAGCAAGGTCATTAACAGCTCATGTTGACAATCTAATTTAGAAAGCAATAAATAGTTAAGATAATAGCCCCTAGCATCTAGGAAGAGAGGGAAACACCAGAAACTGATGTCTGGACACAAAAAAGGCAGAGCCTGAGGTGGAACAGTTATGTGCAAGGGCCAGGGTGCCAGCGAGAACCACACCCATTGAGTGGTCACAGTTAAATGCCCCATTCTGTCAGGTCCCTGATGCAGGTCTATATTGACTGGCCATGAGGAGCTGGGATCTGATTTACACATGCATGATGTAAGTGCATGTGGTAGAACAGAAAGCTTGGAACACAAACATTGCTCACCTGTTATATCTGTCCTGCTAGGTTAATAATTTTTTGTTTATATAAGTGGTATGGCTCTGTTTTTGTGGCTACCTCACCCAATTAGCCTGTGACACCATTCTCGGAGATTTTTCAAAACTCTGCTATAGGAACTTGATCTAACATCTGGCTCTGCTTTAAGCAGTGTTTCAGAATAGATAGTATCCATATCCATATATTCCAACCTAAAGGAGTCTGTGATGCCATGACTAAAACTTACAGCTACTTTGAGAAGTTGGTATTTCCCTTGAAAGATGAATCAATTTTTAAAATATTTCACTTTATTTGTTAGTGCAGCAACAGAAACTAAAATTTACAAAGATCAATATACTATGATTTATGGGTGTATGCTGACCATGTACTGTCATATCCTATGACCATCACATCCCATAACATACATGGTTAAAAATACAAAAGAATTAGTAGTTTCTCTGAGTATTGAAATATTAATCACTGAGGAAGATAATGAAATACCAAAATGCACGTAATTTATATGAAATGAGTTTAACCTTCAACAAAATATTTTTTTACACACCTTTGGATCCCAAGCTAGTAGATGTTGCCTTACATGACTTTTTCTACACAGCAACCTCTCCATGTTTCTTCTTCTTTACTATGTCTCTGGTCGTCCACTCTGGACTTTTTCACAAAACATTGGATGGAAATGCAGCTACATGTACCATGCAGCACATCCAGAGTGGATCCAATACATCTGGTGTATGTCAGACAAACAGCAAATAAACCACCAGCAGAATCTGATACTTTCTACATGCGTCAGACTTAATGCTTATGTACAACTGACACGCGCCTAGCAAGTGCAGAGAAATCTGAGCATGGGATGAGGAGTCAACACAGGTCTATGAATGGCTGTTCTCATAAGATTTCTGGGGATTTTGCTGCACCATTAGAGAAAACTGCTCCATTCTGAAGCATCTGGCTCTCCCCAGCAAAATAAATCCTCTTCTTTTCTGCTCAGACAAAATTTCCAGGTGGAAGAAAAAAGGAACCACCTGAAGAAAACCGGTTGCACATCCCTAATCTTCTGTTTATTTCATATTCTGGCAGTGAGGAGGGGGTAAATGTCAGTATTTCCCCTGATAATATTAAAACAATATGGTTCTTGAGACATACACAGATCAGTAGGGTTCTAGTCCAGGCACTACTATGTGACCCGTTCCAGAACTTCAAGTAATTCATGCTGAATTTTGACATGGAGCTTGGATGAAGGCTTGTGCATCTCTAACACAGTCTTTGAAGTTTATTGCTGACTCCATCTGATCATCTTTAGACCAATTTTGACTTGGTTGGTGTATCACCTAGAGTAACTTCCAGTGGAAGGAGCTCTAAAGCAACAGTATATTTTTAACAGTGATGTAGTTATTCTTTCTACTTTTGTTGTTGTTGTTGTTTTAATATCACCTAAACTTGCTACCATGCTCTGCACTTTATTTCAGAACATAACACATAGCCCTCTTTGTTTTACTTACGTATTATAGTGAATTAGTAGGCACTAAACTTCTGGCAAGAAGAGAACTAGGAAAGGAAAAAGAGGTGATTACTGTTCTTTTTTGTTTATAACTGATCAGAAGATAGGGTAAGAAATGAAAACTGGGAAACAGGAGTAATATGGATGATATCATTTTATTGTTAAGCCAATCTCTCTTTATGTGAGGAGATCAGGAAACTCTTCAGGAGGTGATGTGCGGAAACTTGCATGAATGACAATAAAAAGGGATGTGAAAGATCATCTGTTCAGATCAGGGCTCTAGTCAACAGGGACTCTGTGTCCTTCTAGTATCATAATTTCCTTGGTCCCAAGAGGCTCTGAGTGACCTGGGGCATTATTTTAGTAACTGTTTGCCACATTGCATATCCCGAAGTGACTTAATATACGAAAAAAGGTTATATACTAGTGTCTGATGTAAGAATATTTCTGAGTAGCTTGTGAACCTCTAGCCTTATTAGAAGTTGTTATATAGCTGTATTCTGATTGACCTAATTGACCTCAGGCTCAAAACATCTGTCACCTTTAACCTGTTCTGCCACTGGTTTTCCATGTCCTGGGCAAATCACTGTGTCTTTGTGCTTCAAAGTATTCACTTACAAAATAAACTTGTGTGACACTGTGCTATACCTTTAAAGGAACCATAATGAGGGAAGTGAGCTAAAGGAAAATTTAAGGTCATTTATACCTAAAGAGTTTTGAAGAGAAAGAAGTTTTTATGAAATGAGCTAAAGACTTGTGGGATGATAAAGCATCACAACTGGTAACAGAAATGTAAAAATTTCATGCAAATACAGCCTGTAGTTTTATGATAGATTACATATGTATTGTTTCCTTCATCTTTTAAGGAACAATGATAGGAGATGTGCATTTTAGAGGGAAATGCTAACTTGGTGTTGTTTTGAAGTTTCTTACTTTCAAATGTTAAACTTTGACTTTCCTGTCTCTTAATGTATTTTGCTTCTTCTGTTTCTTTCACATTTCTATGGGCCTTTTATGACACTCAGTGATTTTATTAAAAATGCTAGCCTCCCACATTACTCTCCCCTACAATTTAGCTGAAGATAGAATTGTATTTTGCATTGAAGATTCCATTAGGTGATTACATTTTCCAAAATCCAGAAGATAAATTTGTTTCCACCATCAATGATCTATGAGGACAGGAATAACTATGGATCTGGAATTCAAAGAGGAAGTGACTGGTTAGAAAACAAGAATTACCTGAAACTCTGTACACATTAATATTCAGCAAAGCAAATGCTGTGTAGCTGCGTGGAAGTTTCCAAATAAACAATCTGAATCAATATTAAAGATTTTAACTGCAGCCTATTTTAAAAAGTCTCTATTGTTCAGTCAGCTGCTTTATACCAAAATTACGAATTGCTAGTCCTAATTATGCCCAAGTGCTGACAACACTGCTGCATGTGAGATAAAAGTGTCTTGTTATTAGGAGATCTATCCACTGTGAATGATTTAATTTTATGCTCCTGAAACCATCTTAAATTATGTTGCTCATAAGAAAGTGACAGCAGACAGAGGGTTTTTATTTGGACAAGCCCCTGTGAATGAAAATTCAATGGCCAGACTCATTTATCTGCCTAAAGATGCAGTTATATTTTAGGTTCACTTCATTTTGGAAAGTTTGATGGTAATAAATGAAGACAGCCTTAGCTGGAGCTTGTCTGGTGTAGGGAGGTCCAGCTTCCATCTCCCTCTTCTAGTTAGAGCCTAACAGAGAAAATGTTAAATCGTTTTGAACAATAGCAGTTTGGGGCTTTCTTGTAGAGAGACTTTAAATACAGTATTCACAAAGTTTTAATGGAAATGCCTTTTGCCTGACCGGTGTTCAACTGTTTTTCAGGCTGCTGGCAGGCTCTTAACTAACATATATTTTTGGTTCCTGCATGTTCCTTTTCAATTGTGGCAAGGAAACCTTTTGGAAAGACTTAGCCTGTGGTTTATTCTGCACAGGCAAGTGTAGGATTTGCAGAAATTGCAGCAAATGACGTCTGTGGAAGCAGGGAGAGTGTTTCCAAAAAGAGTTAGCTAGGTTGTGCAGGGAGAAGCAGTAGCAAACAATTCTCTGCTGATGAAAAACATGGCCATGGGATGGGATTGGGAAAATACAGCTGTGCAGGCACCAGTTCTGCAAGCTGCACGGGAGCTTATCAGGAAGTGGGACTTTTACACATTTTCCTATATAAAACTGCCATGTAAAGCAATTATTGGGGAATATAAAGATTTTGAGCTATTGTTACAGCTAGAAGCTGATATCTGGAGACTAATTTTTCCCAGATCAGCTGTGTGTGTGCTTGAGATATGTGTGTTGGGATGCCATTTGTCTTTTAAATGGAAAGAAAAAAAGATACCAAGTACTCCTTAAATGCTTGTCACCGAACACTTTCAAGTGCGATTTATTAGAGAGCATTTTGAAATGGGGAAATTATAACCTCCTTTTAAGTCTTATAAAAAAAAGAGAGAATTTGGAATACTTGGATGAACCTAATACTTATGTGGCAGTATATAGTTGGGCACGAGTAATATGTGTAGAATTGCAATAACCTTTGGCTTTCTTAAATGCGCTGAATCAGTTAAACATCCTAGAAAGGATTATAACTAACAGTTTGGTTTCTGGGCATCTTCAAACAACAGACTTCTTTTTCTGGCCTGCTAGCTTGCTGCAAAAGGGCAGATTGCTGCCAGAACCAGAACAGTGGGAAATTGGTGCTAACAGTGATAGATTGCTGATGGAAGCAGCAGAATTGGTTGATGGCACTGACAATTTGCCATCAGCTTGACTTTGTCTTAAAACCAATGGGAGGCACAGTGGTATTTTTTTTTTTTACAAACATGAATTCAGAATATTTCACCTGAGAAACAATGCTTTTCCTGCATAATGCTGTTAGCAGGTTTATGTTGTCTGGCATTGTTCTATTGCTTTTGCTTGTTAAAAATTGCATGGTTATGATTTTTCAGTATCTGAGATAGTCAGTGCACCTATCTATGTCAACAGTTTTATTCCTACATCTTCTTTCAAGAGGCATGTTGAGTCTTTCGGACTTCTGTATTATCTAATGTCTTTCTGATAAATATTACTGAGACATCTTTTTTTTTTTTTTCCTAGAACAGAAGCTTACAAACCAATCATACATAGTTTAAAACAGAAAACAAGACCATTCATTCTAGATGTGGCATTATTTTAAGAGGTTTCATCAAATTTCCTTCATTCATCTACAGTGGCACTCCAAAGCATATCCTAATTGGGAATGTACGTGATGTTCATCACACAGTGATGCAGATGCAGTATCTGGGTCTCTGAAACACGTGACTCCTGTGAACACTGTACGGGTCAGTTGCCATTTAATTTCTGTTTCACTAATAATCATAAAGAATGCCATAGGGGCCTTTAGCAGGCAGTAACAAAACAGTGGCTTTTGAAATACCACTCTCAAGTCTGAATGAAAGTGTCTGATAATTGAATTTAGCTATGTCAGATCTTGGCTTGCGTTTCCCGTGTTTTCATAGTGACATTCCTCCATGCTTCCAATAACATGGCAATTTCTATAGAGAATGTTTGTGTGTGTAGGCAGGCAGCTCCCTGAAGACACTTCTCTTTTGTCCCTGCAATACAAAGAGGGATATATTACTCTATTGAATACAAAAGACTAATTCTACTAAATCAGCTTGTGTGCTCATTAGCGGACACAGCAGTTTGCAAAATTTAATTAACAAAAATTCACAATCACCTTAGCTAAATATTAAGACTTGTTACTCTTCTTTATTACATAAGCTATTTTACATAATCCATCTAGCTGTTACAGATGCATGTGTATATAGAATGTTTTAATTGTGATGACTTTCATGTGACGGACACAATATTGGTAGAACTTTTTAGAAATTTTTCAAAATTTCCTTGCATGTAAATTCACAAGGGTTGATTTCACAGTTCATTGGGATTCTTTTTATAAGCACAATGCAAATGGTTTTATGGACATGGCATATGCACAGAAATGTTATTTACTTACTTTTTAATATATGATTCTCATTAAGAATATGAACAGGTAATATTAATAACTATCTCACTACCGATGTGTGAAAAGAAAATGTATGTGATAATGAAATAATTATGGTATCTCTAGTTCCAGTTCTAGTGAATTGATAAACTACTTAAGATCCATGATTCCATTTACTGCCTGGTATTTCAAAATACCGGTGTACACACTGAATCCTAAAAAACTGTTATCAAAAGTGAGAAAAAGGCTACTAAGCATTCTGCTAATGCAGCATACCAGTGATCCTAGCTCTGTACAAACCAAAGTACTTTAAATATTTTGGATATTTGAAAAAAACTATTTGTAAGTGCTTAAAAACTGTACCTGAGGCAAGGTTGGAACAGGCAAGACAGTTCCACTTTGAGATAGAGAAATTTAAAACATAAATTTACTTGCAGTGTATATTGATTTTTTTTTTTTTTACATATGCAAATTACAAAGTTTTCAGAGAGTGTTCTCACACTCCACTGTGTACATCTCCTTTTGGAAACAACTGGGCTACTTGAATCAGGATCTGAGCTTGTAACTAGATTTTAGAAAAGAAGCCTAGATGCACTGCTGAATATGAGCTCCTCAACGAAATGTTTGCAGGATTTTGCTGTCTATAGCATGATGTCTTCTCTGAGTGTCTAGCTGTGCAAAGTGAGGCCTACAGATATATTTAATACTTGTTGTTTTTCCTTATTAATGTAGTCTAGAGTAAACATCTCTGAAACTCTGGTGACCAAAGGTAAAATTCGTGAATGAATTTTGAATGTGTGAATTATTTTGAATATATTCTGTTATCTGTCAGCCTTTTTCATTTATTTTTCGGTCCTCCATGTTAATTCTTATCTCCTAATGTGGTTTTCCGCTATGGTAGCTGCATGTTATTGCTTGCCTGATCATGCAGTTCAAAGCATAAACAGAGCATTTTCATTAAAATACGGCCCCCAAAACGGGCAGTAGGTTTACTAAATGTACCTGAAGGCTCAATGTTACATCTCGTGGCTAGAAGCAGAGGGCACAAATGTGCAGAACTACACTGAAATCTGCACATAAACATTGTCAATATTCAAATGTACATGGAAATCAAGATCCATGTCCATTTTTTTTAATAAAAACAATTTTATCAAAATTCTTTTACCTCCTACATCATGTTTGCATAAGTGTCATAAATGTCCTTCATTCACCGAGTAGGCTTTAGGGCATATTCATGTTGCTGCTGTCAAACAATTTGGCATAATCCCAGCTCCTGTTTCTCGCTAACGATATTTCCCATACTGGTCTGAACACAGTAGACTATATTTGTCCATTACCACAACTTGAAAGTTTTCCTCAGCCAACACTTTCTGTTTTAGTATAAAAATATAAGGCATTCTCAAATGCCTTTTTTTTTAATAGGAAGTAAGTTTTTTGCTGTCACAAGAAAATTTTTTTTTTTTTTTTACACTGAGGGCTGTTCTGTGTGCTCCTAATATGTTTGTTTAAATTTTCAATAGTATTATACTAAATTGTATTTCATATTAAAAGATTACTTGTTCATATATCCTCAACATTTCATTTAGTTTCCTTTTCACAGTCAAATAAGTCAATTAAACATGATTTTGAAGCAGAATAAAATAACTGAAAATATTTTAAGACCCCAGCTATTAATATTGAATACTTTTATCTTACAGAGTTGTGTAATTGGGGTAACTGACAGAACATGAGTGAGCGGATGAAGGAGAGGATTTTTTAAGCATAAACTCTTTTACATTTCTCCTGTTCCGATCCAAATTGACTAAGGATTTCCAAAGAACAAGTGGGTTTTGGATCTTTGGCTGTATTTGATATTAGTAACTTTGGATTCCTTTCCTCTGCCTCCCTCTTCTTAGCTGGCTTAGAAACTGTAATCATACTTCTTGATGCAAAGTTAGCATAGAGATTTGCTGCTGTGGGAAGAGCAGCAAGATGGTCCTGGGGAGTACATTCAAATGAAATTCATTTACTGAACCTAAAACATAAAATATGTGGGGAGAGAAAAGAAAGACTGAGAACTTGCAGGTCTGAACCTCCCCTCCTAGAGAAGCACAGCCAGATGCTCATAGCTAGTGTGACTCTGAGCGTGCAGTACCACATCTCTTTTTTTTTTGCAATTGGAAGTGTTGTGCAGTTAAATGTAATGCATTCCAAGACTTGCTATGAATAAATTTTGTTCTATAAAAATTCATCTTCCAGTTCTGACTCCACATTCAAAGGCAAAGAAGAATATTGAACGGACCACTAAAATGGCAAGATGCAGGAATGTAAGTTTATCCTTACATTGTTGTTTAAAAAAAACAATAACAATGCTGATTTGTAAGCAAGTCATTAAAGGTCTAGTATGTAACACTAATATTTTAATGTGTGATTTCCATTAATTATAATGTATTTAGTAACATAACACATTAAACATGTATTTCTGTGGAAGTTATTTTACATACATAATATGAAGTCCTTATCGTGTAAAATAAGAACCCGCAATCTGTGTCCCCATTTCTTCAACAGCAGAAAAACAACGCCTTTTTAGTAATCAGAGGGATGTCCAACATGTCATCAAATTATTAAAATTTAAAAATATAAAAAAATTGCACATTTTTTCATTCATAGATATAAATACAATCACTCCCCAGAAGAAATTAACTTTTAATAAGAGAGAAAATTATTGTGAGAATATTTCAAAATATTCGGACCAGGACTCACTCAGAAATATGTGTACCCTTTTTGAAGGATGTGAAATTTCTGACTGAGATTCACTATTCATAAAATATGAAATGCTCCTGGTTTGGAGCACCTGGCTCTTGAAAGATGTCTGCCAAAGTATATTTGGGTAAATTTAAGAATTTCCCTCCCGAGCCCTGCGCCCTGCAAATGGAAGACACACTTCTACCAGAGTGGGGCCTCCTTGGGATCTCCCCTTTCAGGTAAATGGCTTAAAAACATTTATCAGATGAGGATTTTCTTCCCTAGGCTCAGATAAAAAGTATCTTTTGGCTTTGGTGTGCGTGGCTGACTGTATGGCCTGATAGATAAAGTAGTCACCTGGATGAGAAATAACCAAGATTTGGGCTTGCTCTTTGATAAATACTTACTTCTACCTTTCTCATTTCTGTGAAAAAGACTTTGAACTTCTGTTTTTGAAGTCAGCTGTGCATGCGTGGTTCAATTCAGAACTGATCTCTAAGTATGAAAATACAAAATTCATTTTGGAAGAATCCACAGACATTTGAAAAGCTTCCTAACAGTTTTACAACTTCTTTTGGAGGAAAGAACATGGGGAATGAAGTGTGAGGAAGACTAGGAAATGTTCATTTGCATTGTACTGTGACTGCTTTGATATGCTATATCAGGGACTATCCTTTCAGCTGTGAAATTTATTGAAAAGTAGTGCCCAAGCTATAAGAGTTACATCATGAACAGAAAACTGATGAAAATTAAATTCCCACAGTACCAAATCTTGTTTATCCAAGAAGAAAGCTTACAGAGGAAGACACCAAAGAGCGGTAAATACATACAAATCCCCGTCCATAGGTGGTGGGCTGAAAAGGCAGCCAGCCTGTGCCCGTGTTTGTGAGGAGCTAGACAGACAGGACTGCTGGGGGCAGTGTGGACAGCTGTTCATGCCTGGAAGGGATTGAAACCGCTGCTCGTGGGCATGACTCACTGCTGCTCTGCATCTTTGCTCTTTGTTCAAACTTAAGAAAATGGCTTTTGCTGTGATTATTATTTTGCATCTTCCCTGCACTCCATTGAAGTACAAATGAGTATCTAACATCAGTCAGCTGTAAAAAAGGTAAATTCTGCATGAATTTTGCAATGAATAGACTATTCCACAAGCTGTGAATGTGAAAAAGTGTTGAAACGTAATTAACAGTATGTAATCATATTTTTAAAACTGTAGGCATGCTGCAAAATAGCTTTGTATCCAGGCAATTTTGTTGTTCAAAAGAAATAATTCATCTTAGCCAAATTTTTTATTCTAAGCACTATCTTTAACCAGCGGCAAACAGCCTCACTAGGAGTGAGAGCTATTATTACAATGAAATTAAAATAAGGTAATAAAAAGCTTGGAGAAAGATACCTGAGCATCAGTCATGATAGTACTAGGTGGGATGAGCTAAGCTGTAGGACATGGAGGATGCTAAGAAGTTTTGTCTATGCTCCTGTTTGGTAAAAATTGCAGTGGTGGCTTTGGTCGCAAACCTTTTTTTTGTTTTGTTTTGTTGGTCTTGCGACTTTTATACCATTCTTCTTTTTCTGGCAATGGTAAAAGACATAATTCTGGTCTCATGCTTTTCTAGTACTGTGTTTGTGCCACACTAATCGAATAGTGTGTTGCATGTACATTCTTGTTTTTACTTCTTAGTTGCAAGTTCGTGGACAAATACGAGAAGACAGCGTGACAAGGTGATCAAATACTTGGATTCTGCATTTGCTGCTGAAACAGGGGCTGTTCAGGTCAGTTGCGATAACCCTGCTGTGTAGTGAAATTCTCTCACAGTGCATTTGTATTTTGAATCAATAACTGCCCTGTAGCCAAGGTTACAGTGATGCATCATCAAAGCCTGGGGAGAAACAATATCACAGCTGAAGTTGTTTAGAAACTGGATAGAGTTGTGGTGCATTGCCTGCCATGGAATATAATCAACATCATGATTGACCATTTATTTTTTTGGGTGTCTATAAAAGGAAATAGGGATGAAAACGTGATGTGTTAGATGCACACATAGATAGGAAAGGGTAGGGCTAATCTCATTACTAGTTTTGATTGGATTGTTATTTCCTTTCAGAAATCTGTATTTCTTTCTGCTCATATTTGTTCCCTGTCATTCTGCTTATCTTCTGTTTTTTTTCCCTTCTTTCTTGCTGACTCTCAAGACTATGTTAGCTTTTGCTGCTTTCAGTGTTGCATAGTTGAACAAGACATTGCATCTCTGACGCTTTTTTTGGCAACAGAAACAAGAGTCACTGTTCAGATTAGCCTCTAGTACTTGATACCACCATGTTGTTGCTCAACTGTTTTGATTGGCAGAGTCCATAGTGGACCCCTAAGCATTCCTGTTTCTCCTCCAGTCTTCGGTCCAAGAGATCCAGTGGTGGCACTCTTGTTAAAATAACTTACCACCATAAATGCTTGAAAATTTTCCACTACTATTTCTGCCATCTTAGGAGAATGGGGTGGAGCTTTTTGTGTGACCACTGAAATATGTTTTCCACAGATTTTGTTTCATATGGAGCCAACAGATGCTGCACTGGTTTTCAGACTGGGATATTTGAAATAGTTCTCAGTAACTTTTCAATTTGACATTTCAGTTCAGTACTTATATTTTTTGGAAAGCAGAAGCAGATTTCTCTGGTGTACTGTGTTATGTGTTAATGTTTTTTCTCTAAAAGAGAGGAACATGGTGCAAAACTATACACTAGCTTTTTAGAAACATGATGAAGATAGTTTTGCCTTTCCTTTTCCATCTGAGTTGTTGGCAGAACATCTCATTTTCTATGAGACCACTTCTGCAGGAATTTCATGCTGCTGGACCTAGTTTATAATATTTCATATATTGTGACAAGGTCTTGAAACTACAAGCAATTGATATGTGAGTGCATTGCAATTTTCACTATTAACTCTCATTAATTTTTTACCAGTTACTGAGGTTCTCTTTTACATAGAACATGTTTTTTACCTGATTCTTGGAGGATGCAGAGGGAAGAATAATGCAAAAAGACATTGCAGTTGTGTACCCCAATACTGCATGAAGCAGAAAGCAGGAATATTAATGTGTCTTTGGGCTTGACAGAATGGAGACTGTCACCCAAACGATTTGCTTCAATGCCAGATGTAGGAGATAGAAGTAACCAGTCTTTGATCAGACCTGACTCCAGGATCTAGTTTTCAGCTGTAGTCATTTCTACCCGACTTTTGGGAGATGTCAGGAAATGATACTAAGGATGCTCATCTGTTTTTTTTTCTCATGTTTCTTTAGCTGTCGAAAAGTTGTGAGATCCTGCACCCTAGATGTGGGTGGAGCAGTAGTTTTTTGGGGGTTGTTCCATTCTTATTTTTTTCTTCACTTTGATTTCTTCATTTTACTGAAGATGTTAGACGCACACATGAGAGGCATGTATGTGTATCCAAAACCAAAAGAACACTGTGCTTTTCATTTTCTCCGTAATCCTGAAAGGCTACAGGATTTGAGCAGCCTGTAAAGGCTCTGATACCAGGAGGAAAGACTTGACAAAGGACAGTATACTTCTGACTGTGGGAATGTGGCTATTGTTGCTTCAGTTCATTTCCAAAGGATGTTTCTAAGAAATGCTTATTTGTAATTGTCCTAAGTTTTCAAAACCATCACTGCCATGGAATATATTACCCATATCTTTGTTGGCAGGTAACGTGTGAAGGTTCATATTGGATAGGTAGACCAGATATTTTTATGAGTGAATTTCTCTCTGCTATTTTCCCCTTTGAACAAAAGGGAATAGCTAGCCTTTCATAGATTAATTTTGACTTTATACAAGCAGTGTCATCCACTGCCCACAAGCTGGGCCTGGGAGTCGGTAGATAGACAAACATTAAGTATACTGTTCTCCAAGGTATTGCAACTCATTTATTCGTTCTGTCTGCTGTGACACAGTTGTTCCCAGACCTGGAATTGTGTGACTCCAAAACAATCTATTGCAGCATTGTGGAAAGTACAATGAATATTCCTTCCCTCACCAGTGAGGAATGGCATCTGTGGGGAAAAAAAAAAAAAGTCTCTTTTTCCTTCATATTTCAAGGGATGTGCTTGCAAATCTCTCCCAGTCAACATCTTCAGTAATCTCACTCTCAAATCCAAACCATGGAATGGGTTAAAAACAGTACTGAACTGTATTTAAAAATATCTTTATGTTTTGTGGATGTGAGGAGTATACCAATATAGCTGTCTCTGATTTGCAGTTTTATTTGTGGTCCATTTATTAATTTTGACAAAACAGTAGGGGTTTTTTTTGGTTCTTTGGTTGTTGGGTTTTGTTTTGTTTTGTTTTTTTTGCTTATGTTTGCTGATAGAGTAATGACCTATTTCCTATTCCCATTGGCATATCAAGAAATTTTATTCAAAGAATTGTGGAGATAAGTAATTTGTCTTATCAGGTAACGGGAATGTTCTTCATTTGTCAAGAGCTGCAAAGTGTTTTATGGTTGTAACAAACATCCTACAGATAAATAAGAGGAAAAAATGGCTTTACACTTCGTTGATGCTTGTAGTTCATATTGGAATTTCAGTGAAATCTAAAATTTTTGTCAATTAAAAAGTTTTTATTTTTTTTTCTTTTGCCACAAAGCATGCCAAAAACCAGCTGTCAGCTGAGCTCAGTCATGTTTTAGTTCCTTCAGCCAGGACACAATTTGTTTTCAGATTGAACTGTATATGTAGAAATGTTAAGGTATTATTTTTCTCCTCTGTTGTAAATCTTAATCACATTAAATATACTTTTCAGGCTAGGCTATTGAGAGAAATGCTGTGTACATAAAAAACATGTGAGAAAACAGGGTGGTAGTGATGGGGAAATTAGCACAGTTCATCTTCTAAAGAGCTCACAAATTGAATTTTATCCATTTTTGTATCATAAGATCTTCAGAAATGGGTATCAAACAGATGATGCTGTAACTGTAATTTGAATGTAGCCATCATCTAACCTTCAAAAGTTTTCTCTCACAGGACTTACCTATCTGTGTGCTGTTCTACTCAGTTACAAATGTGATTATGTTAAAATAAACAAATTGCTTTTATGGATTATTGTCTTCTCAAACAGAAATTACTGCCCCTTCAGTGAGTGAATACTGAAACTCAACTACAAGGCAGTAAATGGCTGAGCACCTCCTTCTGGGCTACTGCAAAATTGCGCAGATCACTTCAGCCGCCATGGGAATGGTAAACTCAACTGACTGACAGTGATGTCTCAAGTCCCTCTGTCATGACAAGAAGCATTTCTCATATCATGTACAGTATAAGTAGCTTTATCTTTTACAGGATGTGAACTCTCAATTGAATACAGTTGGGATGCACAAACACAACAGACCTAATTTGGAGAATATCATTATTTTAGTTGTTATATTTGGCATATTTTCAAGAAAGTATGCAGTGTGTGAAGTAATATAAATAGTATATGGTGGGATAAAGCAAAAAAAAAAAAAAAAAAAAAAGATGTATTTTTGGAACCACTCGCCCAATATATTCAAATCTTTAGAGTTTTATTATGTGGGCCATCCTATGCTCTTGTAAGATGTACATATGCTCTTGTAAGAAAAATAATCCACTGCTTTTGAATGTCACCAAATTTTGGAGCAAGATCTAAGCAATAGTTGATAATCCTCTTCATATAAGAGCCAAAACTTCTCATTAAATTTTTCCATACATTCCTCTTCAGACCCTTTATCTCCCATGATAAATATGTTCCAGTTAGCAACTGTCAACCATATCTCTGTAAATTAAGACAATATATGTTTAAAGTGTCTAGATAATAGACCATTGACAAAACACAAGTACACAAATTTGGTGGACTTGTCTGTTTCAACACTTGCATGACTAGTTTGGTTTCTTCAGGCTCTTTCATTAGTCACTTCAGTGATGCTGTACCCAGAAACCTTTCTTCTGTTTCTTCTTTTGCTTTCACCTCCTCTCGTTATTATTCTTAGGAGCAGGAGAGTCCTCCAGCTTTCAAGCAGCTGGGAAAGACTATTATAACTGGAGTGGTTTAGTGTTCTGCCACCCAGCCTTCACAAAATCTGTACACAATACATCTTCTTTTTTAGGAGATGCCAGTTCTTATTGGAATAAGAAGGAAAAGGAAGGAAAAAGTGGTGGTGTTTTTTTTTTAATTTGTTTGTTTTTTTTCTTTTTTGTTTGTTTGTTTTTTTTGTTTGTTTTCAGATTTAGAATGACAGTACAGTAGCAGGTATAGAGCAACAAAAACAACCATAGTTAGGGATACAGTCTGACTGAGACGGGATGGCCATACCAGGGGTATCTCATCTGAAGGAGAAGGGGATACAAGCTCAGGTTTTTTGTCTCATACAAGATGTTGTGTAGAAATGGGGTCTGAAAAACATCAGAGGTAAAGAGTTTCAGAGCAAAAAGAATGAGGAAATAGATGTAGAAACCAGTTTTATAGCAATAATTTTAATGTCTTTGACAACTAACTTAAATTCATTTGTGCTGCTATGAAATTATTTACAGAGTGCCAAGACCAAAAAGGCAACATGGTTGATTATATATATACACACACACGTATATACACTAATGTACATGTATGTATGTACATACAAAATAAAGCTAACTATATGCATTAATGATTGTTAAAGCCATAGTCATGAAATACTATATGATGCATTCTATGAAAAATATCTGTGCTTTTGAAGTGCGTTTCTCTAAGTGGAAAACATCATATTGCTGCCACAAATAAAAAACTGTGGGTCTGATATAGCACAAAACCTAAGGGAGAAGGTGCTGTTCTCTCCTCCCATCTTCCTAATCTTTCCTATAGTGGCCTGGGAAGTACCTTACCAGAACCACTTTTGCTCTTAAGACTGCAATAAAGTGCCATTACCCAGCTTGAGATACTCATTGCAAAGCCACTAGATGGCAATTTTCAGCCACTTTACTTGGCTACTTCTCAGTGCAGAAAAGGTGTAAGAAAAGATATGTTGCTTATAGAAAACAAGTGCTAATATATTTATGAAAATATTTTACAAACAGTTTTTTTTTTTTTTTTTTTCCTGAGGAAAAGTCTTATGTACTTCAGTTTCAAACTGGACCCGTCAAGGGATACTGAGGCCTGAAGACAGGACTTTATTTCTGGACTTTTTTCCTCACATAAAAAATTCTCTTCAATTTCTACACAAAAGAAACTCCCAAAAGTCCCCTAAAACACTTATAAAATATCTAGTTTATCTCATTTCATTAAACATTTTACATCATTATTTAATCATCATTAACCTTGCCAATTTTGTTCTATTTGGTGTATGATAGTGGTTCCACACAGAAAATCTGCCAATCATTTGCTACAGATGCTCCCACCTGGAAAAATCACTTTAAAGTATGGGATAACAGAGCAAGTATTTATGTACTGTAAAAAATAATGACATATTAATTACCTGTTTGGAAACAGCTTAGTGCAATGTATTTTCAGAGGAAGAGGTACATTTCGTTCCTGTTTCTAATCTACTGTGTGTGGAGATGTTGAGACTATAACAATCTCCTGGAAAAAAAAGTGTTGGAGGGAGTTAAATACCAATTTTTACTTTTAGGAAGTCAGGAATAACATGTTTTCAGATCAATGAAATTGTTGAAAGTGAGTGTCTTGAGTCAAAAAATATGTTCTTTTTTTTAATGCTTATTAAAAAAGTATTCCTTGTGAAGTTAATCTTAAGTAGCATTGGTTTTGAAATCCTTAGTGTTATAGTTGAAGAAATATTCTCTATTACATGCAAGTTAGTTAGATCATTTCCTAAACACTATGCTGTCAAGTACTGATCGTTTCCATGTTGCCCATTAGAAAGACTCTCCAAACTGCGATATTTTGTAAAGGGTGAACCCAAGGTGAAGTCAAACAGACTTAATGTTCACCCCATTTCTCCCAGGCTCATCCTGCTTCCTGCAGGATATCTTCACCATAGGATATCCGGAACTGTATTGGAAAACTGACTTTGTATTTTAGAGAGTGATGATTTTCATCTGAGAGAGTAGGGATTTCCTGAATGAAAGCACCAAAACTATTGAGAAAGGTACCACTCCATCCTTTCCTGCAGAGTAAAATTGTTATCACCATAACACTTCTGCTGTGACTTCCTTATGACTCAAGAACCAGTGGCTAAGTATGGCTCCTATCCTTTTGTCAAACCACTTGGAGGGAAGAAGTGTGACCTCTTGAATAGGGACCACGTACCAGATGTTGGAAGTGATGACTTCTGTGCTCAATTCTGTTGCTTTCCCTCAGGGTCACCTAGGACTGTCCCTCACAAGCTGCTTTTGTAAATCAGGTTCTATTTAACATTGCTTCAAAAGGAAAAAAACTCCACCCAAACCTGCAATAGGCTAGGAAACACTTGATAGATTTTACTGGAAAGTATGGGTAACTGTGGTGACTTCAGCCTGACGCTGCAGTACCTAGGCTACTTTTACCCATCTGTGTTGGGTACAAGTGTATGAATTCTGCACCAGTATTTACCTGATAGTGAGCACCATGTAGACATGTCACTGAGATATTATGAGGTAACCTCCCTGTTGGAATACAATAAATAATTTGCATTGACACATGACTCCACAAGATCACTCAGTTTCAGGATGCCTTTGATATTTCACTCAGTTCAGTATTTTTTAGCAAACAGAGCATTTATCAGTGAATTTAATTTAATTTCACCTGGCTCTTGTCTGGTAGGTAAAGTTGAGATAACTGTTTTATATATACTGTGAAGTATCCAGGTCTCCCCTTCTTAAACTCTCCTACAGATATCAGCATCTTTTCTTTCAGATTGTCTAACTCATTAACATAATCCAGTTAAGCTCACTGCAGTTTTTTTCAATCTGCACTAAACCGAAGGTTGCAATTTTGCTCAGAGTACCCTTTTTTTTTCTTTTTTTTTCAGTCCCAGTTACATCAGTTGGCTAAAAGAAAGAGATCTCCCTTCAAATTATGCTTTGCTAATATAGTCACCACAATCTGATGTCTTCCAATAGAGTAACAGAGCTACTAATGAAAATGATGCCATTATCCTTACCATACCGATCTGTGTTAACACTGCACCTTTTATTCATGAGGGTTTACCTTGTGTTACCTCAAGTTATTTAAGGAGTGTTAAGAGCAAACTTTGAAAAAAGTTGTTTCTGTGCATAATTTCAATTAAAACTGTAAAAATATGTGACTTCATGTTGATCGAATGGCAGATTTGCTTTCTTAAATGTGGCCAAATCTAATATATCACAGAAATAGTAATTACCTCCCCCTATAAACTGAGTCAACGCTCATTTCTATTTGTAAATTTTACCTAGCTAGAATCAGATGTCACCAGTATCTCCCCTTAAACCTAGACAAAATCTAGGTTAAGTTTTCTCAAAACTGAATATTGGTATGGATCTGGGGTTTTGTGGGATTTTGACTTGGTTTTAAGAATAATGAGTATAAAATATGACATATAAGTATTCTTTTTTTGCAGATCTAGGTATAGTTCTTCCTGCTACAGGGAGATCTTGAAAAGCACTACGGTCTGGTCTGCAGCAGTCTGGAGATCACTGTACTCCTGAAGTCCTTTGTATTTTGATAGGAGAGGTGCTAATGTTTGTCAGCATCAGTTCCTCTGTCTGTGCCAGCGCCCAGCTGCACTGTCCTGCTGTCCATCCCAGCCCTTCCTCACCCCCTGCAAAGCTACAGTGTGTCGTCTCTCAGTGAAAAGCATTGTGTACATTTATAGCATCATACAAATGTTCTGAATTTACTATCATCTTCCTCTGTGTTTCAGCTTTTCTGTCATCGTACCTGAGAAAGAGTCTTATGTTCATTCTTTGTACGTCAGGTAAGAGAGTCTTGTCACTCTTAAGATTGCCGAACATCTTTCATTACACTTATTACAGCATTTGCAGAGAGGGAGGAGCGAAAAGCCAGATAGGTAAACATGTAAGTACAACTTGGCCCAAGAAAAAGGTTATTACTGTCACCCTTTGCCAAAGTTCACTGTCTCCAAAACAGGGTGTGTAGACTTTTACGGGAATTTTGTTTGTTCTGCTTTTACCACACTCCTACATCTTCACCACACATGGGCCTAAACCGTGGACTTTAGAACAAGAACTGAGCCTCTCTCATTACATACTTGTTCTGTGTGCCACGAGCTGTGTTTCTAGTTGGTGGATTCAAATATTTGCAAACTCAGATTAATAAAAGGTGCACAAGCCAAAAGAGTTTATCTCCTTTTTTCCATTACTAAAATCAATCACCAATGAGCTAGTGAATATATTTGAGCAAGCTGTATCATGCTTGATGTAGCGACATATTTAAATTGAATTTTATTTTGTGGAAATATTTTTATTCCTCTGTAATGACTTGTCAATAGGAAGGCTAAACACAGAAATTATTCTATTCTGATCCAGTGTACAGTCCTTCCTCCGTCCCTTCCTTCCTATGATTCTTTTGATTGATCTTTATTTTTAAGCAGCAGAAGCCTGGCATTGAGCTGTGCCTTCTTCTGATTTTTTTTCATATGTGTAACAAAAATTATCAGCGTTATTTGAGCTGTGGACATACAGCAGATTTTCAACATTGCTTATACTTCTCTGCTGTCTATCTAAAGATACATAACATGGTAAGATACTGTTCAGTACCTTCTGGACTGCAGTATTCGAGTATGTCTTCAGGAATATAGGTGAAGCATAGCAGACAATCTTGATTTTAATCTTCCAAGGCTACTGGTGAGTATTAGTGTTCTGAGCAACAAGATTAATTTTTACTAGACCCAAAGAGTGGGAGTGGCTGACAATTTCTTCAAAGACTTCAAGTCTTAGACTCATACCCACTTCTCCCTGTGAAACTACGTGTGTATTGATTGAATGGATTTAAACTGAACTTTCATGACTCTCGTGCCATACTGCAATCTTCCAGGCAGTTAATTTTATGGGACTCTGCTGAGAATAATGTAGGCTATGTAATGTTCGAGAGGTTTGGTGTTAAAATTAGTGTTTACAGCACTCTGCCATTTGATGAGGGGTCATATTGTTGCCAGAAGGTAAGAAAGAAGGTACTATTTAAATAGTATCTATTAAACCCCAGAGACTAGCGCATAATTATTTTAAACCAGAAAAATGTCACCATTGCTAAGAGAGTATTCAGTATGATCTCACTAGGCAATAAAAAAAAAAAAAAAAAAAGACTGAAAACCTTTGCCAGTCTCTTGCAGGTAGAAAATGGTCTGAGTATGTATTTGTTCTCCAGCGCACACCAGGCTTGGCTGGGCACCGCTGATTGCTTTCACCAGGAGGCACACCAGGGAGGGGGGGAACAAACAAAGCACAGCCCAGGCTAGCTCTGCTGCTAGGGCAGCCAACAAGTTATCAGCCCTTCAAGATATGGATTAAGAAAACAAAGCTGGTGTTCCTAGTGACCTTCAGGCTGTACCTGTGGGAGTGTGCAAGAGTAATAGCAAGCATGTGTTGCCTGTTAATATTTTCTTTAAAACCTTGTCGGATAGGTTACAGCCACCATTAAGAAGAGCTGTGCATATTTGTTGCCGTAATTACTAGGCCAAGTGCAAGCCTTTTTAAGAGTTATCTTACATGTTTGTTATTTAAATGATGACTGTTTCTGTTAATTACAACTAAACAAGATTAATATTCCATTAGAGAGAAAACCACACAGCTTAGCCAAGTAATAGAAAGATTAGAAGGTGACCCACACTTGCAGTAAAGTAGTCAAACTAGTTATTTTTGTTTTGTTGAATTTGTCATTTGTCTTTGGGCTTGTGTTTTAACCCAGACCCTTGCTCTGACCGGCTTTTCACTCTTTATCACACACTGACAAATCTCCTCACTCTCCCTGGCTAACACTGGTTGGTCCAGTTCTTTCTAAGGCTGGAGTGTTTGCATTTGAAATGATTTTGTTTAGTAAACGTATCCAAAGTACATTCAATTTAGTGCAAAGAGTGATACAACAAGGAATAGGTAGATTAATTCAGCATCCTTCCAGACAAATTGTCCAACTGTGAGATAAACAGGTTCTTGCTACACTAGGTGATGAATTGGCTCAACAGTAGAGCTCAGAGGGTTGTAGTGAATGGGGCTACATCTGGCTGGCAGAGAGTCACCAACGATGTTCCCAGGGGCTCAATTCTAGGGCCAGTCCTGTTCAACATTTTTATCAATGATCTGGATGCAGGAGTGGAATGCATCCTCAGTGGTTGGCTCCCTGGAGGGGTAAGAGGCCTTGCAGAGGGATCTAAATAGATTGGAGCACTGGGCCATCAGCAACAGCATGAAGTTCAACAAAGGAAAATGCTGGGTGCTGCATCTGGGATGGAGTAATGCTGGACACAGGTACAGACTGGGAGACGAGTGGCTGGAGAGCAGCTCAGCAGAAAGGGACCTGGGGGTGCTGGTCGACAGCAGGCTCAACATGAACCAGCAGTGTGCCCTGGCAGCCAAGAGGCAAACCGCATTCTGTGGTGCATTAAGCACAGCATAGCCAGACAGCCAAAAAAGGTGATTCTCCCACTATATTTAGTGTTGGTGCAGCCTCACCTTGAGAGTTGTGTGCAGTTCTGGGCTCCACAATATAAAAAGGATGTTAAGGTATTTGAAAGCATCCAGAGAAGGACAACAAAGCTCATAAAAGGGTTGGAAGACATGTCCTATGAGGAAAGGCTGAGGACACCTGGGTTGTCTAGTCTGGAAAAGAGAAGGCTCAGAGGCGACCTCATCGTTCTCTGCAACTTCCTGAGGAGGGGAAATGGAGAGGGAGGTGCCGGTCTCTTCTCCTTGGTAACTGAAGACAGGACGCACAAGAATGGCACAAAGCTGCACCAGCAGAGTTTCAGACTGGACATTAGGAAAAATTTTACCGTGAGGGTGGTCAAACACTGGAACAGGCTTCCTAGAGAGGTGGTTGATGCCCCATGCCTGTCAGTGTTCAAGAGATGTTTGGACAATGCCCTCGTTAACATGCTTTAACTTTTGGTTAGCCCTAAAATGATCAGGCAGTTGGACTAGATGATCTTTGAAGGCCCCTTCCAACTGAACTATTCTATTCTATTCTATTCTATTCTATTCTATTCTATTCTATTCTATTGATATCCTAGTCTATTACAACTCTGTAACATTGAAATTTGCAGCTGACTTTGACAACGAGGATACAACCCTTGGAAAGACTCCGTATTAGATTATTCTAGAAAGTAGTCTCTGGACAAGTATTTTAAAAATACTCTTTCAGTATTGTTTTGCTTATTGAGGACAAACTTCTTGGAGGAGATCTGTTGGAAGTTCACTCTGACACTGAAGATTACCAAACTCAGAGTAAAATTGTGAAGCTACCTTCTGGAATAGAACCTCGAATACTGTGTTCAGTTTTGGGCCCCTCACTACAAGAAAGACATCGACGCCCTGGAACGTGTCCAGAGAAGGGCAACGAAACTGGTGAGGGGTCTGGAACACAAGTCTTATGAGGAGCGGCTGAGGGAGCTGGGATTGTTTAGTCTGGAGAAGAGGAGGCTCAGGGGAGATCTCATTGCACTCTACAACTTCCTGAAGGGAGGTTGTGATGAGGAGGGGGTCGGCCTCTTCTTCCACATAACTAATGATAGGACTCAAGGTAACGGCCGCAAGTTGCGCACAGGGAAATTTAGACTAGATATTAGGAAAAACTTTTTCTCTCAGAGAGTGGTCAGGCACTGGAACGGGCTGACCCGGGAGGTGGGGGGGTCA
>VXAL01001711.1:151476-167802 GCA_013399475.1 Chauna torquata
TGTGATTCTGTGATTCTGTGATTCTGGAATGACAAAGAAAATGCATCTGTTGTGGCTGGATGTGCTAATTTCCATTTTGCTAAACACCGGAGAATCCATGTTCCAGCATCCAGTTTCCTTCTCCATTTGGAAGGTGATAAGGGTGGAAAGTCATGCCTGAACCCTGCAGTGCCAACTTCTAGGCATTACAGCCTAAAACATCTTAGGACTGTACTTTTGATAATAAACAGGATAATAAACTGCCCTTTACATGATGACTCAGAGAAGCAGATTTTCATCTGTGAAAAGTGGCAAGCTTCACAAAGCCATGGATCCCTGTCAGTGAAGTCACTGTGATGAGCGTTACGATCTTTGCAAGACTTCTACACCCTAAACAACCCAAATGAAACAAACAAACAAAAACTTATTTGCTGTGGTCTGTTTCTATATTCAGACACTTCCTTCTGTCATTAACGGCTTATGTTTTTTGTTATTAACCCTGCATTTCAAAGAAGTTCTATGGAGATCTCCCCTCCCCCTGTATGTCGTTGTACCAATTCCAACCTTTCTAGACCTTTACAGGCAAATGAATGAAATGCCATTACAAGTCTGTTCACATACCAAAGGGGGTCCAGAATCCATCTCATTCTGCTGCTTTATGGCAAATTTTGCATGTTAAAAGTCCAGCTGCATTTAAGAAATTCACAGCTTGCAAAAAAATTGAAATAATAAATTTTGCAAGTGCAAGCTGGTATCACTGTTGGCCAGTGATGGGGGCAAACCTGAGGGAATGTGACACTGAGGTATCCTTTTGGAGCTCCCTTTCCTAACTGAAGACTTTGGAGTTGCAGATGGACTTCAGAAGACGAAATGAAGATTGAGCTTTGAAGAACAGAAGGAAAAAATGGTGGGACACAGCCATGTGATCCTGTATTGTTCATAATTCATTAACACAGTTATTTGAACAGTAATGGGATCCTTGCTTAGCACTGTTTTGATGAAAATCCGATAGGACATAAAGCTATCGAAGCCAAGCTCCTTTAAAGATCACAGTTCAGTGAACAACATAAAAGCTTCAGTAAAACAAAGCACATGCAGCCCTCTATGCTGGTGTTCTGTACATAATAAACTTCAAATAGTCTCTGCAGAAATAATGAGTTATTATAACAACTGTTCACATCTAGTCGCTATACAATACTGTAGCTAAGGTAAAATGTAAATGTTTTATTTGTGGAGAGGAAACTTAACATTAGGTTTGTCAAGTCAGCTGATTTAGGGTCTCATTAAAGGAGAGTCTGTGTCCAATGAAGGGTTCAGCTCCCACACATAGATATTGAGGATGTGTGTACATTTGTTCTGACAGCAAGCTGAATGCCCAAGTCTGGGAAGCATGTGAGTCCTGGCATGGCATTGCTTTAGCTCAGGTGGGAGAAAATACAAACTAAAAATACATGATTTCCAGAACATTGAGAACACAAAGCAGATGTTCGAATTCAGAGCACAATATGGTACATGCAGATTGTAATTAATTGGCAAATACCTAAAGGCCCAAACATCTCCTAGAAATGTGTGTTTTACTGATACACAGTTAAACTATTAAGATAAAGTGCAATGTAGGTTAATATATGCAATAAACAATGATGTCTATTTATGCCATGAGAAGCCACCGGAGCAACTGAGAGGTATTCATCTTCATTAGCTGGTGCAGTAGCTCAGAGCTGCATGGATTTTATCAAGGTCAAACTGAGATAATCAGTTCACAACCTGAACTTTAAAAGGGCAAGTGGCCAAAATGATGTGTTTGTGCTTTGTAGCTTTCAAACCTATGGAAAGTTGAAACCTACAGCACTGGGTGAATAATTAGATGAGAATGGTTGAACAGATATGGGTGCAAAGGCAAACCGTATGTGCAGGCATCAGGGTAGGAGAGTACTGCCAGGTTTAGGAGGAGGTGCATCAGTTTGAGGATCACCAGAAGAGATAAATAAGCATTACAATACAGATGTGCTTGGGGGCATCTTGTGTTTACCTTTTTTAGGAAACTGCACAGAAATGAGGCCATGATTCAAGCAGGGAGTTTGTTGGTTAGTGCATCATACATAGGTTTAGATTTTGTAGGCATTGCCATAGGCTCTGCTGCTGATTTCCTGTATTACCTGGGCAAGACATATAAGCTGTTGACATCTGTGTTCCTCTTGAGGAATAAAACCTACTTTTTGCATACTTGTAAGCCTAGAAGCAAACGAAAAAGTAGTAAACCTACCCTATTGGTGAATAAAACCTAGAAAAATTGGAGTCTGATGCTCCAAGAAAGTGAGAAAACTGCATATACTCTTGCTCATGCTCCATAAGATTTATTTCTCTTGAAATCAAGGAAGTATACCCACACTGATATAAATGCATATAGATAGGATCCACCACGTTTATTTAAAAGACATTCCAAACTGCAAAATCTAATTTATCTTTCTTATACACAATTGGAATCCAAAAAGTGCTCTATTGTTCTATACTTAATTTACTTTTCTGCTATTCTGTTACAGTTTTGTGTGGTTTTGGACAAAAGCATTACCTCAAAGTATCTGCCACTACTGTGATGTGTGATCCTTTCTTCTGCTATGTGCAAAGATCAAAGTGTGTGTCATTGCAGCCAGAAGGGAATAAGTGGTGTCCAAATAGAAGGCAGTATTAGATGTAAGGCAGAGAAATAAAAGGTCTTTTATTGATCTGCACAATTCTTTTCAAGCAGTTTTGTTGCATTATTACTTGATCTTATGTTCAATTTAATGTCCTAAGTCATGCTGGAGTCTTTTGATTACATACATTCAGAACATGCAATAATGCCCTCGTAGTTTTGCCATCGTATTAACAAATGTTTTAACTTCAACAATAGTTGATTATCTTCTTGTACTATATCATCAGTTACAATTCAATAATACTGTTTCCCATTCCAAAAGGGATTATTTTAATACTGTTTTGTTGGAGGAAAGAACAAGTATAAAATACAGAAAAATCTCCCAAGTACTAGCAGACTCTAAATATTCTGGTAATGCTTCTGAAAGTCTGAGAAGAAAAGATTAGATCAAAAGGGCTGGGAGACCAAACTACCCTTTGCCCCTTTCTGTAGGCTAAGTTAATCTCTATAGGTCAAGGTTCAGCACAGGGGTACAGCAGGAAGGAGCTGGTGCTAGAGTGATAAGGCGGGCAGTCAAAAGTTTGAACATGCTAAGAAACGTGTGGTCGGTAATTGCAAGCATCTAGCTGAAAAAAAGAAATTATACTCATGCTCTTCAACATAGACAATGCAAAGCTGTATTAAAAGAGCTCTTCTCCCTCAGCCAGTTTTGCTTCTGCATTACTTTTTTTTTTTTTTAATATACATAGGACAACTGGCTATTTATAGTGAATTTGCTACCTTACAAAAAGCACAGCTTCTATGGAAATCATTGAACAAATTATATTTCTCAATGAAGGGCAGAGCATACTAATAATAGAGAAAAACATTTAAATTTCAACAGCAATATTAATATTAATAGAGATAAGCATAACAGAGAGAAAACCTTAAATGAAGCATTTTAAATGCAGGTCACCAAGCCAGTGAAAGTCTGTAGCTTGCATTTGTCTCAAGGAAGATAGCTAGCCCCTGCAATTCAATTCGGGGTATCATCAGTTAAACAATGACATAGCAGACTGGAAAATAAAGAATAGATTTTACAATTTAGGTTAAATACATGTTCAACTGCATTATTCTCCAATAAAATGAAAAGATAGTTCATATCTCAAACAAATCTAAAGAGCTTGAACATGAGTTTTCATTTAGGAAGGAATGGCTGCTGCTTTGTGATATATTTAAAGCAGGACTGGAGTTCAGGTACAGTGCACTTGTTTTATCTAATCAACACCCTTGTCTGCTGCCTTCCTGCCCACCGCAACTTCGTTAAGCTCTTAAAGTTACCTGAGCAATTCTGGAACTGTGCCAAGGCTGAAGGCAGGGACACTGCAAGATGACATGATGGACCAAATGCACAGTCCCTGCTCACACAAGGAGAAGACAGAGACTTTTATGACTAGGAACTGAATGCAATGAAATTGCACCTTTTTCTTGCTGCCTTCTGAATTCATTGCAAAAACATGAGATGCCAGAAAGACTGTGTAACATTTTTTCTTGGCATATGAGCAGACAAATCAGGAGTAAAGAAGTCAATCACCAGGTAAACAGCATAGACATGGCATTTGAATTAATTTTTCTGAATGAGATGAACAGAAACAAGGTGGAGACAAAAAGATGATTAAGACTGGAGCCCTTTCAAAGAGGAAGTGGAGACAATGGAAGCTTTTGGGGAGTAGAAGAAAGGAAAGTGTCATGGAAGCTGAGAGAAAACAATGCCATAAAACCACGTTTGTCACTGTAGCTGTCATATTGCTATGGATGGGGTTGAGTTCTGACCTTGTTGCAGAAGTATCTTTACAGTTTTTAATTGGAGTAGTTTCAAAGGACAGTAAGGGACAGCCTTCTGCTTTGGCAAAGGAGCTCAGGAATTCCTCAAAATGAAGTGATGAGGGAAGTACTCACCAATCACACCCAACCACTGCAGTGAGTTCTAATGATATATTGTATTTATGCTTTCAGTTCACAGGTGGCTAAAGAGCAATGCTCAATTTTCTACAGAAGCAGGCAGCCTAAAGTTAATTTTTACTCCTTCAGAAGTTCTCCACAGGCAAAGCCCCCACCACCCCACCATGACCTTTCTCAAGTTCTGTTATTGTATAGCTACCATTTGCCAGAGAGCTAATTTCTTTCTAACACATATTTTTAGTTATGCCCAGTCCATGACTAGCCTTGCTGGCAGGTCAGAACAGAAGGTCCTTAAAATAGTACCAAGATTTGACTGACAGCAGAAATATTCTTGGATTTTGGATTTGCAATCACATGAAAAATAGAACAGAAATTCGCAAGAAGAGGTCTGGTTTTTGTTGTTGTTGTTGTTGTTGTTGTTGTTGTTTGAGGATTAAATTAAACTAGTATAAACCAGATGGCCGGGTAGATAAGGACCAGTAGCAGACAGCAGTTGAGTTCAATGGACTTGCTAGCTTTAGGATAAAGATGAGACTAAGGATAGCTGTGACTGACAAAGAAGAGGCACTGATCAGATCTCAGTTGCGATGAGCCTGGATTTGAGCACAGAGATAGACATGGGATGAGCTGAGAGTACAGTGGCGAGCACAGACAGAATGATAAGCATGGGCCTCAAAGTGAAGATGACGTGTTTGCTCAGTATGCTAGTTTATACGTTTTTGTGTCTCACCTCACCTTGCAGAACTATCATTCTGAACTTGGTGCTCACCAGCACTCTATCTCCCAGCCCAGTGTTTCAGAAGTTTGATGAATTAAGGCTCTTGTTACTATAAAAAGTGAGGCATGACATTTTCACATTAGACTTCCTAGATTTAAAACTGGCAATTGGGAGGAACATCTGTAAAAGATTCAGGATGATCCTTGTCACAGTCCGCAAAGTGTTTTAAGTCTTTGGGTTTTACTTGTAATCTGAGTGCTAAATTAGGATAAGATCTTCTGGAAAGAGTGTTATTTGGTTCTCTTTTTTTTTAGTTAGCATATGTTCACTGAATAATTTAAAAAGGCAAAGAAATCAGATATTATATAATGAGTACTTAGTTGTTACTCTCCCATATTTTGTCATTCTTGAAAACCTTACATCATACTAAGGAAAAAACTTAATTCAGTGCAACTTTACTGCACTGTATTAATTTTCCATCTTTATCTTTCTTCTCTGTTCCAGCTTCCATATTTTCACCACTGCCACATGCTTCCTAGATTATTGTAAATTACTCTGTAGTTCTGTACCTCACTCCTTTGCCATTTTAAGTAGCTTTGTGAAACTTTTAGAATAACAAGTTTTCCAAAATGAACTGAGGTTTTCTAAAATGCCATTCAGCTGCCTGTCATTTCTTATTCATTTCCTAAACACCATGGGCAGGACAAGTATGTGGGAGTTCTGCCTTTTAAATGTCATGAATGGGGGGAAAAAGCAAATAAATGTTTTGCCCCTGAAATGAAATTGGATGCTTAGGTTGAGCTCCCCAACAGTACAAAATTGTAATGGTTTGGTTTGGTTTGGTTTGGTTTGGTTTGGTTTAAGCTGAAGGAATCAGTCAGAGTCAAGAGGTTTCCATACAAATTTTCCAAAGCAGTAGTAGCAGGGCAATCCTCACCTCAATAAATTCGCTGATTATTGAAAATATGTTTTATATTCTTTATAACTAGTGCTGTCCCAGAAAATACCGAGGTATAACGGGGGTTATTGCAAGGTAGGAATTATTCAGAGCGGATGGCATGGACAAGACCAATATGTCATGAGGAGGAAGAAGGTTTAGCTGTGTAGACATGAGCTGTGCTTTGCCCACTGCCAGAACCAAAGACTGTGTCCTGCTCCTCTTTACTTCACTAGTATGAACGTAGTGCTTTCACAGCCAATGCTTCTGCAGAGTAGATGTGAATGCCTTCACACCTTCCACCAGTAACTGTGGACATGAAAGTCACAACATGATTTGTCTCAGAGGACAATGAATAAAAATCAAATTACATTCTTAATAGTGGTGAGGTGAGAAGATATAATGGGAATTAGAGATATAAAAGATAACTTAAAAGCTGAAAGGAATTGGCATCATTGTTATCTCTAGATGCAAAGCACTCTTTCTACTCAGAATCTCTAGAGCTACCTTAGATATCATGATTTCTGTGGCTAAACTCCAAGTAAGCTATCTATACAGCTGAAGAACTTGTCTCTACATGGTTTCTGATGAAGAAACATTTGCAGACTGACAAAGTTCCTGTTGCCTTGAAAATTAGGCACCACTTGGTACTTAACCAACCTTTTATGACTAGAGAATGTCATACACCCAAGAGGGGAAATAGCTGCTCTGACAGCAAATAGTAAAGTACATTGGATTTAAAATACCTGGCACATAAAATTCTGTAATACGATCTCCCAGCAGAATTTCTGAGGGCTTAGGGGGTATGAGCTGGGGGAACCTCTGCTGCCATGTAAAGCCAACAGGAATGTCAACATGGAGGATCTACTCTGCAGAATGCTAATTTCAGCAATTACCTGCCCTTGGGGCTTTGCTTTCAGGACATGACCAGTTGCAAAATTCACTCATCTCGAAGTCATACTGTTAAGGCATCACTGAGTGACTTTGGTGCAGCCCTCTGTCTGCACCTCAGAGCTTCTCTATTCTCTGCTTTCCAAAGTTCAAGGCTGATGTGGGAGCAACCACTGGTAGTGAGTCAGTCAAAGATTATCCCAGTTTTCCATCCTGTTTTACACTGAGAGCTTTAACAGGTTTCAGGATAATTGTTCCAACCTGAGTACCTTAGACTACTCTCCCAGTATCACAACCAGAAAACCATCAACTGCAACAGCTGACACATACGGACATATTGAAAACTCATTTTACATTCATTACCATTCCCATTATGTGCATTGTAGAGATGAAATGTTGCATTAAATATCCTTAATATTTGTCAAGCACAAATAATAGTTACACAAAAGGGCAAGTTAATCTGGCCTAACCACTCCTAGCCACATCTTCTCACAGGTTTCTACTGGAGCAGGATGAAATACTTCAGCCTCACTGTGTTTGTGCATGTGTGAAACATAATTTTGTTTTACCTGGGGAGCTAACTTGGAAAAAAAAATCCAAATCAGATTTTCAGCAGAAATATTAGCAGTCTGGTTTGTATTTGCCCAAAAATATCTTAAAACCTTTTATTTCTTATTCCTCAGTGTATATTCCCCAGTGTCAGAGGTTTTATCCATTTGTTTGTTTGGTTTTCTGTTTGTTATTACATGATTCCCTACATTTTTGTATCTCTTTGGAAAAATAAATACAAAACCAAATACAAAATGCTCTTCAATGGCACTAAATCTGTAAATATCTGTATGAATAAATAACCACAAGAAAGAGACCTCATTGACTTGACTTAGACTATGTGTGCTCTTCAAGATCAGAACTGGAACCCTAGAAGCCTAAACAAGACAAATATATCAAAACGAGGATATGAAGCAGTGGGAAACTCTAGGAGACTGGTACAGACATACTCTTATAGATACTGTGAAAATTATTCTGTATTGAATGACTTGTTTATTTTATGTAGCCTAACTTTCGCACTTCATTGGAAGATTGTCATATGATGAAAAGTCAAACAGTGAAGAACACAACTGTGGTTCCCAGAATCAAGTGGAAGAATTGTGTCTCTTTCCCAAGCAAGGACAGCTTATGGTGTAGCTGCAAATGTGCTCTCTTTCCCAGCTCTCTGCCCCATCCCTTTCTTGCAGCTTCTTATCCCTTCTGCATACATGGCTTAGCTGAGTATGCAAAATAATTTAGACAGCAAAATTTACAGTGTTGCTTCCTTAGGTAACCTGAAATTTGTGCCAGTGTACCATGACAAGCCCATCTGCAAATGGCAGTGATACAGAGATACAGTGATACAGGATACCTTACCTGACCTGCGGAGAGGGATCACTGTGAGAGGGTCAGGAGTGAAGAACCATGAGAACCTTCCACCAAGCAAGCCAGTCCCTCTCCTGATATCAGTGATTGTAATGGGTGTGTTAGTAGCATTCACTAAAGGATCTCTAGGAGGTATATAAAAGAGCAGATAATAAAGCAGTAATTTCATGCAGAAATGAAAATTTTGTTTTAATTGCTGTGAGAATCAGAAGTGAATGTGCCACAGCCCTTTCTGTTGGCAGTATCACAGATACTGGAATAACTATGGTTACCTGTGGTTATACCCGTAACTGCCAGAAACTAGCCAAAGCAAACACCAGCTCCAGAGAAAACTGGTGCTGCTGGTACAGGAATCGGCTGGAGAAGGGCAATAGCGGGAAAGTGGGCAGCTCTCCCAGGCACCAAGTGCCTTGCTGTGCCTTGGTCTCTGCCAGTCCACAGATCTCCATTCCAGAGAGCCAGTCTTAGAAATGTATTTCAGAGGATTGCCAGTGTGTGCATGCCTTAAGAAATGTCAATACTCATGCACCAATTCAGTTGCAAGGTACAGAGCATACTTAAGCCAAACCTCCAGAATAAGTGGCAGAGACATCTCCTAATGGTGGTCTGCTAGGAAGGAAACCCCCATGCAAGCAACATGTTTTGTATTTGAAATCTAAGTGACTTGGATGTAGCCTCAAGAAAATCTTCCGTAAGTTGCATGGTGTCCCAAGTTACAGGTGTAGTGTGGATGGCAAAGCCATTGAGCTTTCCAGAGACCTTGTTTGTACTTTCTGATGTCTCAGACAGCTGTTGTACAGCTTGTTCCTGTGCTGTCCTGTTAGAAAAGGCTAGAACACTGCAAACTGTTTCTTTTATAGAAGAATCCTTTGTATGAATGTAGAAAAAAAGTGGTGATATACTATCTAAGCAGTTAATAGGTTTGGGAATCACAAGACATAGTGAAAGAAGGGGGTTGAATAAAAGATGTGAGAAAAGAATGAAACGATAAAATTGGCAGGTTTTGCTTAGTGAGTAGCTGTCTCGGCTTTCTACCAAAGCTGTTATTTCTGTCTCTCTGCAGACTTAGGTGACAAACATTGTGGATCTTATATGTCATCCTGACTAGACTTTGGAGGAGGCCCTGCACTGATTCATGCCTGGGAAGTTTTATGAGAGACTACATCTATTTTTATTTCCTTCAGCTAAAAAGAAGAAAAACCAATGTGCTCGTGAAAGCCATAGAGGTCACAGAGCAATAATGTAACAAGATATAATTATTAGAGTTTTTGTTTGTTTGTTTGTCTTTAACAAAACTTATATCTTGACAGAATTTGCATACCTGGCACACAAATGTAGCAGAGTTACTGGGACTTCACTGGAAACTTCAGAGAAAATGCTTCCATCAAAGACTTGCTATATCAATTCATTGAACCTAAAGGGTTCTGTGCAGTTTTTAAAACTGCACTTGAGTTGCAGTTGAATCATTCCTAAGGGTACTGCAGCATGAACTAAGCAGCTGAAAGTTTCCTTAGGAGAGTGCATTAGCTATGCTGAAAGAATAATAAAAGGTTCTTTCCCTGACAGCATCAACCTCTGTTTGTCCCATATCCTGCAGCAAGCAGTGCTATGGAGGTCTGTACCTCAGGCTGTGGTGTACCTACCAGAACGGAGTGTGTGCAGCCAAAATCACCAAAATACATTGAAGGAGGGTGAGCATGAGCAGATCAGCTGTCACTGTTGATCCTGCTGTACTGCAGAGCAACATGGATGTAAAGATTACAGCCAGTGCTGGACTTGAGTGTGAACACCTGATCATTGCTTCACACTCGGAAGCAAATGGTGACTCTTTCCTTCCCTGCTTCCAATGCTACAGAAATCAAGGATCTTGGTAGTGAATGAAACACAAAGAGCTCACTACTCACTATGGTCTGTATAAGCAGTGGTCTCCTCACACTGCTTAGTTTTATTGCTGTATGAGTGGTTAAGACCAGGATGTCCTCTCTGTCTTATGCAGCTAGTCCATGGCAATTAGTAACATTAAGACCCTTGTCGTCTTATTTTTAGGAAATAGGAAAAGTAGAAGAATTTATGAAGTCATGATGAAGTCCAAGAAAAGCTTTTACAGGACCTGCTGTGCAAATGAGTTTGAATTTTAGTATCTCTTGGCCTCACCTGAGATGTCTTTGGTTCCAGTCCTTGCTCTAGCAAACATTTAAATATGTAAATTATGTAAATTGTGTGGAAGATGTAAATTATGTGAAATGTATAAAATATGTAAATTATGCAAAGCTCTTTTTGGAGGAAAAGCTTATACTTAACATTTCCTTGCCAATTCAAGTGATCTGATTATTAAGACCCATTCTCTTTCATGGTAAAAAAATAATTATTCCCTGCAAAATGTGACAAGTTCACTAAGCCTGAAGCATAACCCCCATTTTCCACAACAGGGTGGGAGTTGCCAAGCTTGCCCTAGTGGGACCTGGAGGAGCTAGGCTCAGTTATAAGAGAGAAAAGATTAGAAACCTGAAGCCATGGTCAGGTAGAGGGATTTCTGTTCCACTCCCCAAGGGAAGCAGCGCTCTTAATGCCCTCCATGCCCCAAGTGTTGGAATCGGGGGAAGGGTACGCATTCAGTCAGTTAAGTGCACCTGGTCCACCAGTTTGTGCGCATGTAACATAAAACCTTCCCCATTCATGCTGTTCTCACAGAAGCTCTGCTACAAGCCCACTCACCAAAGTAGCCAAACACCGAAGTCCATAACATGACATAATACCTGCCGGTCCTCTTGCTTCCCCATCATGCTTACAGGACCTGTTTCAAATATGAGATGAAAAGCAACTTTAGAAGTTTGTCATTAATAATTGTTCACAATAATTTGTACAGGACTCCAGGCCACTGTATTCTTTCCTGATTTTCAAGGATAAAATATCTCAGTCTATAAGCATGCCTAGTTCTCTTCAGGTGATTAAGAAAGAGACAAGTACAGCATGATGGTTCATATTCTTCTAGAAATACATAGAGCTGACAGTTTACAGAAATTAGCAGTAGAACAGAAGAATGATTTGACAGATTAAAAGGCATCATATAATATTACATTTTTAAATGTAAATATTCTTTTAAAAAAATAAAAAGTATGATTGGGGGAAAGAAAATTATGTGGTATTTCATTTGGTGATGAAGAATAGAAAGAGGTTACTAGCACTTTCATGCAAAATTATCAGAGAGAGAGATGAAAACAAAGAATAAAAGATTAGAGTCATGTCTTGTTTTTATGAAAATCCCTCACAGTTTTTCCACAAACACATGTTGTACAGGTGGCAGATCTATCGAGAAAATGTAAAAATAAATGAAGTGTAATAAAGTGTATTAATTAGGTTATTCGAAAAGTGTTGAATAGCTCAGCAATATAAAAATCTCATGAGTATGTATATGTATCTCACGTGTATGTATCTCATGATGCATATACAATCAACTTTATTTGCCCAGGCAAAGAGTGAATTGCCTTGCCAATGAAGAAAATAATATTTCCAAGGGGAAAATAAATTACAAAGTATAGAATGAAGCAAAACCAAGAGAGGATTGAGTGGAAATTATTTTTTCTACATCCTTTATCTGAATTCAAAGCAGTATCTTTCTCAAAGGTAGAACCAGCCGCAGTTTGTAACGTCTCATCAAGCCGTAAGAACAACAGCCTGGATGTTATTTAGTTTAAAATTTTTATTTAGCATTTGTTGTCACACAGCAAACTGTGAGTTCTTTTACCCTCTAAATTCAGTTCAAAGGACAACATGGAGCAATGTCCTAGCCCTCATACGTTTGTTCTGTTTTTCACTCTATGTAGTCTAACAACAAAGCTCCAAAAAAAAAAAAAAAAGGCTTTGCTTTTGACAGTTCTTATCTGGGGATAAATACACTCCCAAGGAGACAGATGTCTCTTTTCACTTCTGTGAGATGGAAATGAAGGTGACTATGCAACCCATTCTAGCAGGTTTGGGTTAAAGACCAGTAGCAGGCAGCTGTCTTTCCCTTCAGTCCCTTCTACAGGAGGACAGAAGGAGACATTTTAAGTCAAGAATTGCCAACAGCATAGGGGTGTAACAGAACATAACACATACTGCACAGCATAACACAGTGCTCTCAGCTCAAACAGCAGAGCCGTAGGCACTGCTTAGGTGAGAGGGTAAACTCCAGGACTGTATTGTTCAGCAGCTAAAGGTAACTTTTTCCTTAATAAGTAGTTTGTGTATTCTTCATGCTGTTCACACAAGGACTATTAGCACTGTGGAAGTGACCATACTAGAACATGTTATTGGCCTGTTTGTGTTTTTTTCTGCCAGCAACCAGAACCAGAAACTTCGGAGGAAATTCTTCAGGGAAACTCTAAAGAGGAGAAGACACTTCTAACTTTAACCAGCACGTCTTGGCTTTATAACTGATTAATGAAAATCAAAACAAAACAAAACAAATAAACAACAACAAAAAAGGTTTTTTTTTCTTTTCTAATTGAATAGATTATCTTTTCTAATTTAATAGAGTGGTCTCATTAGCTACAAAAATGTCTAACGCTTTAGAATTTGCTGGCTTTCATGTCTTTTTCCATTTGTTTTAATCTAGTTATTATAGGCAGACATGAAATGTAACACCCCCTCATTAAAATAAATGTAATGTTGTGACATAAACTGACAGAAGCAAGTAAGTCTCAAGACAATGTTCTTCTCAGCCTCCTCTCTTTCAATACGGTGAAGATATGACATAAAACATGGATCTTCGCTCACAGTGTTTAGAAGAAGCAGGGTTAACACAAAGAGAGGTCAGAAGAGATTTGACATTTTTATTCCTATTTTTCACCCTGGAACTCCATGCATAATTCTAGCACATTGTTTCAGGATACCTACAAGGACAGTAGTGATTGTGACTAGGGTGGCAGAATGGCGTCCTTAGTACTGCCTGGATAATGGTCTCTGACAGAGGTGACATTTTAAAATGGTAGCATAGTAACCAATCAACAAAAAGACACCAAAACCAGAAGGAAAGCAGAAACAAGTTTATTTATTCCTTTTTAATCTCCTCAGTTACATTTTGCATTGTTAATATCATCACATGGCTCTTTGACACATTTAAAATGTACTTTTTTAATAGTCCTATGGTAAACTTTGCAAAGAGATATTTTTTCTGATGTTACCACAAAGACCATTCTATTGTGCCTCTCAGTGCAAGAGAAAGGCATAGATGAATAATGGAAATAAATGATCTAGATACCAAGCATGTGTAGAAACACTATTTCCAAAAGAATGCTCAATCTCAAGCATGTCAGTGAAGGAAAAACGTACATTTGTGAAGTGATTGTGCTCTGATATTTACCCAAGACATTTCCCCAGTAAATTGAGTTGGAATATATTTTCCGAAGTAAGGTAACATTTCGGTTTTATTTGATATGTAAACATATTGACATAAAACATATCCACTTGAGTTCTCAGCATGTTTCACCCCCCAGAGAGTGACTCAGTTTGTGGGAAGTAAGTTGTACAGAAATTTACGGCTTCAAAATACAGTGCATATGTGGAGTTTTGGGGCAACTGGGCATGTTACAAATCCTAGTGATTAGGAAATGAAATGAAGGACAGTTTTTAACATCCTGGGATCAAAAATCAAGCTGTATTTGCACTGGATGTTAGAAAGACTCTGTTAAATAGCAAACGGGAGGTGAAAACCTATGCATTTTAGTGATGAAGAGATGCTAGGCCTTTGTAATTTTTTTTCTCACTGGGAAAATTACAGCAAGTCACTGTATAGGGAAGGTCCCTGGGAGGATTTGGAATGGGATCCCCAGCAAAACAGTGGTCCTAGCTGCAAACAACTTGCTTACCTCAGCTTTGCAGATTTTCATCATAGGTTTAAAGTTAATTATAACCTTGACAAAATACAAGAAATGAAATCAAGACTTTGGATTGGCTGCCAGAACAGGCAATTAAATCTCTAAAAATGCTTGTGGCAGCAGCTTTTCTCAAATTCATTCTCCCAGCAGACATCGCCAAAGAGTGATGGTGTTTCATGTTCACTTAAAAAAAGCAGGTTATAATACACATAATGACACCACAGATACAAATGGTTTGAAATTTAGCAAGTTCAGTTCAGTCTGGATAACGTCAAGTCTGACCTTTCATTCTTTTTTGTCCTGAAATGTGCAGTGTTTTCTGGATTTGTACTGGAAATCTGAGTAGTTTGACTTGCCCTGCCTGGTACCTGGAGCTCAATATAGAAGTACAAGCCAAGCAGGGGAAAGCATCACACATTCTGAAACACTCAGAACTCTTCACTCAGTTCCAGTTTAGGAAAGAAAAGTTTTAGAGGACTAAAGGGGGTTTGGACTAGATGATCTTCAGAGGTCCCTTCCAACTCTGCCCATTCTGTGATTCTGTGAAAGCATATCTTGGACTGCAACAAGTCTCAGTTCAATGTGCCGCTCCTGAAAGGTTAAAACTCATGGGTGTCCCCCACCTACCCACAGCGGCCGTTCCCACCTGAATGTCCCAGTGGTGGAGTTATTCAACCCCAGACAATCCCAGGCTAGCAGGATCTGTGGGAGGTGGTTTGTTGTGCTGCGGTTTCAGCTAAACATGGAAGATTAGTGGGGTCTGAGAGGAGACTCCACAAAGAATAGTATGGCTCTATAATGCTGACCTTGTTTAAGAAGAAAGTAGGAGGTGGGTGTTCTGGTTTCCTGTCCCCATTCCTCACACTGCTTCTTTGTTGTGATACTTTGGTATGATTGTGCAATATGATATCCTGCCTTTGAGTGCCAGAGGAGGTTGGCTGTGCCTCCCCCTCCTCTCCTGGCCTTTGCAGGTGCCTGTTCTTAGCAGAAGGCTCAGTCCTGAGTGAATGGAGGCGCCTGCTGGCAGCCCTGGGGAAGGTGCTGCAGCTGTAGAGGAGAAGGAAAGGCTGAGGACACATGCTTGCACTTATCCTACAGACTGTCCCAAGGTGAGTCTCCTTGGGGCACCTGCCTAACCCCCTTCAGGGGCACCAGGAGTGTTGCAGCAAGCTGCAGCATCGACCGAGCTACGGCTGTTCATCTAAACTCTGTCTCTAATCACAAACTCATTTCCACAGCTCTGTGTTTATGGTATAAAAATGATAGGCTAGTTGTTCAATACCACAAAGCAAACACAAGGTAGCAGTGGCACCATATCTTGCTGGGGTGACCCCTCTCTGGGGAGGAGGAAGCCAGGAGGCAGCAACGAAGCGCTGCTTTCCTAGGGGGAGCAGCGAAAGTGCAGACAGATGGGGCCAAACCCATCGAAGTTCTATCCTCCTGCATTGTGGGCATGTTTTGCAACTGAACTGGAAGTTGTAAACTCTGATATTTTAATGATTCTTCACTAGAAATGTAAATGAGCCAAACCCCAAAACACAGAGTGTTTGAAGTGGCTTGGTTTTTAGTGTTTTTTGTTTGTTTGTTTGTTTTATGTTTGCAAATCTATGTGCTTTTATCTGCCTGATGGAACCCCAGACAACCCCAAGGAAAGTTGGTTTAAGATTCTTCCAACTAGATTGTAGCCAGAAACTCCAGGATATACTTTGAGTACATTTGTATCTATCCAGTCACAACCCAAATCCCACATCAGACGCATTCAATTTGGAAAAGCTTTTCAGTGACTCATCAGCACTCTCTGTGCTTAGCAAGACAGAAATTAAGAACCTTCAGAAGTTTTTCTTGACAAGCTTTATGTAAAGCTTTACCTCAGAGCTGAAAATATTTATGACAAAAAAAAAAAAAAAAAACGGAGCAGCAACCCCCTCTGTGCTACAGAATCACAGAGTCACAAGGT
>VXAL01001713.1:0-13933 GCA_013399475.1 Chauna torquata
TCACTAACCATTTCACCTTGGATAAAGAGGGCTTCATTCTTCTCGCTGCCTCTGTCTTCCAGCTCAGGGGGGTGGGTACCCTGAGAACAATTAGTCTTACTAATACAGACTCAGGCAAAGAAGGCTTTTCCTCATCTCCCATCTCTATGTTTCCCCCCGCATACAATAAAGAACAGAGATTCTCTACAGTTTTCCTTTTGATTTTTAAGTATTTATAAAAACATTTTTTTACTGTCTTTTACTGCAGTAGCCAAGTTAAGTTCCGGATGGGCTTTGGCCCTTCTAATCTTCCCCCTGCATAATCTCACAACAGTTTCGTAGTCCTCCTGAATTGCCTGTGCCTTCTTCCAAAGGTCATAAACTCTCTTTTTCTTCCTGAGTTCCAAAGAAACTCTCTGTTCAGCCAGGCTGGTCTTCTTCCCCAATGCCTTGTCTTTTTGCACATAGGGACAGCCTGCTCCTGTTTCTTCAAGATTACATTCTTAAAGAAAACCCAGTCTTCCTGGACTCCTTTGCCCTTTAGAACTGCCTCCTAAGGGACCCTGTCAACCAGGACCCTAAATAGGCCAAAATCTGCCCCCCGCCCCGCCCCAAATTCAAAGTAGCAGTTCTTCTGACCCCCCTCCTTGCTTCCCCAAGGATGGAGGACTCCATCACCTCATGATTGCCATGCCCAAGATGGCTTCCAATCACTAGCGATTGTGACGTTTCTCCTAGCTGCTTATAGAATATTTCATCTGCTTCTTCTTCATGGTCTGGTGGTCTATAACATACTCCTATCATACTATCTCCCTTGTTGGCCTTTCCCCTTACCAGTAGACACTTGACTTTTTCATCACTGTAGCTAAGCTCCATGCAATCAAGACCTTCCTCAACGTAGAGTGCCGCCCAATCTCCTCTCCTTCCCTACCTATCTCTCCTGATGACTCTATAGCCATCTATCTCAGCACTCCAATCATGCGAGCCACCTCACCATGTCTCACTGAGGCCTATGATATTATAGCTCTGAGACTAGGCTAAAGATTCTGATTCCCCTTGCTTATTTCCCATGGTAGGTGCATTTGCATAGAGGCATTAAGTTGGGCCTCTACTGAAATTGACTTACTCGCTGGCATTCCTGTACATTGTTATCCATACTTAAATGAGTTCTAGTACATTAACATACTTAATAAACATGTATTTGTATATATTTGCATGTTTTCATCCTTTGGACAAATGTAGAACATTTTGGAGGACAAAACAGAATCAGGCTTGACAGACAGCCTTCATCTAAACTAGAAAAATAAGTCCTTTTACCAAGAGGAATACAACATAGCAAACAGTATCCTGCTGCCCAAGATGCATGATAGTAAAATTTCTTCCTCCATCTTGTTAAGCTACTCTGCAGCGTGACGCTGTAGTGGCTTAGATACTGTAATAAGTGTGATAGTAGTGCTCTAAGGCAGGTTAAAACCCATGCTCTTCCTTCCCTGTGCTCTTTCTTTAGCATAAGAGAAATCTTGCAAACCTTTATTCTGGTAAATGTTATCACTGTTCCCATTTTAACTGCAGATGACATATTCCTCTGCTGAGGTTATTCCTATTGCTGAGGTTATAGGGATGAGTATTAAGGAACATGTAATAACAGAATAAAGATCAGCAAAAAATCATTCAGGCCTATGCCTAACAATGGCATTTAAAATGTATACAGATGTTGCTGTTTGTAATAAACTAAACAGGAAACACAGATGGGACTACCATTTCATAGGCTTTTAGCACAGAAAAGTTTCTCATATGGAGATGTTCATAACTGCAATAAAACTCACTTGTGTTTACCACTATTAGAAAGCCCCTGTAGGTTGCAATGTATTAATATAGCATTACCCAGCTGTCTGCTGATTTCTGACACAAAAGAGCTCCCTACCTGCCTAACAGACAGTAGTTGCTACACATTTTTCAGTGACCACCAGACTCTCAAACTGCGTGGCAGAAAATTTACCATCCTATGAAAAGGCAAAAAATAGAATCAACTCTAGATGAACTATAGAAAAACTCTCATATTTTGGATGTTTGCAGTATTATAAATTGCTTACTAGTTTAGCAGCAATATTTTAAAAGCTAAAACAAAAGAATATTCAGTCTTCTAAATTTGTCAGAAGTTAAATGTCCCCTCTCTGTCTTACATTTTTTGTTTCGTGTATTTCTGTGTCAAAGTCTGTCACCCATTTTTCCCTCAGTCTTTTTTCTGCTTTTTTTCCCAGAAATTATCTTCCTAGGAGTTCTGGTTGACGGCAAGTTGAACACGAGCCAGCAGCGTGCCCTGGCAGCCAGGAGGGCCAGCCGTGCCCTGGGTGCATCAGGCACGGCACTGCTGGCCGGGCAAGGGAAGGGATCGTCCCGCTCTGCTCTGCGCTGGTGCAGCCTCACCTTGAGCACTGTGTGCAGGTTTGGGCACCACAGGATAAGAAGGACATGAAACTATCAGAGAGTGTCCAAAGGAGGGCTACAAAGATGATGAAGGGTCTGGAGGGGAAGACGTATGAGGAGCAGCTGAGGTCACTTGGGTTGTTCAGCCCAGAGAGGAGGAGGCTGAGGGGAGGCCTCATGGCGGCCTGCAGCTTCCTCACGAGGGGAGCGGAGGGGCAGGTGCTGATCTCTGCTCTCTGGGGACAGCGACAGGACCCCAGGGAATGGCATGGAGCTGTGACAGGGGAGGTTCAGGCTGGGTGTTAGGGTAAGGTTCTTCACCGAGGGGGTGGTCGGGCACTGGAACAGGTTCCCCAGGGCAGTGGTCACAGCACCCAGCCTGCCGGAGTTCCAGAAGCGTTTGGACACCGCTCTCAGACACAGGGTCTGATTTTTGGGTGGTCCTGTGTGGAGCCAGGAGTTGGACTTGATGATGCTTGTGGGTCCTTTCCAACTTGGGATATTCTAATCTATGATTCTATGATGTATTTACATACAGACATTTAGGGTCACCTTACTGCAAATATAAGAGATTGCCAGAGGGTAACATTTTTGCCTAATAATGAGAGTTGGATTGCAGTCTTCATTCCCTGTCTTCCTGTGAATATAATCTATAAAATAAAACCACCACTAAATAATGAACACTAAAAACAGACTGTGCAATACTTTGCGGTTTACTGTGCTTTAAAATCCTCACCACTCAGGACTGTGGGTTTTTTCATCTTTATAAGCAATCAACAGTGATTGTGCACCTATTTGCAGGTCTGAGAAGAGCACTTATTGCTGTGACATTTCACTTTGATTAAACTATTGATCCAGTCTTTTCTAACATACAACTTTATTAAACTCAGATTTTTTTTTTTAAGTACCCACCCTTTAAAACAGGCTTTTGGGTGTGCTGCGGTTTTCAAGGACAATGGAAAGTGTGTAACAGATTCTGTGAAAACTGGTCGGTGAGGTAGGGCAGGTGAGCTAGAAAGCACAAGCAGCACATAGGTTCACTGAGAGATGACAGGAGTGCCCCTTTCCCTATCAATACTTGTCATTGTGACACACCTAGAGTTCCAGCTCTAGTCCATGACTATGAAGGCACAGTGCTTCCCCCCTTATATCTACCTCAGCTGCAGAACTTTTACGCACAGAAATGATTTTCATCACTTTGGCCATGCTTATATCCTCAGACATTCTGATCATGTTGTTGCCTACAAATAGCACTTGTGACCATGACTGGTAGGTTGTTATTTCTCTGGACATGCTCAGACATGTAGGGTCCTGCACGATCCTATGGCTTCTGATCTACATGGCAGGCAGTTCTGGTCTTGAGGGCAGTATCAACAAGCACTGAAGATGTAATGTCTCTCTATTATAAATAAAACCACACCATCTAAGAATGTTGTGGCATATTTAGCATTTCTGAGAGCAAGTCCAATTATTCTGGCATGCAGATGTGGCTCTAGGTACATAATTTTACAGCTTGATGCTAAAAATATCTATGTCCATGAGGTAAATTAACTGTTGTTTCTGTCTAGGTCCAAGCTTCTAAAACAATTCCTCTTCAAGAAGTTTAAGTCATAAAGTAATCTTCTGCTTGAAGATATTCCAAACTGAACTTAACAACCCAGTCTGGCTTTGAAGCTGTCCCTGCTTGGAGAAGGGATTTGAACCAGGCAAGCTCCAGAAGTCCCTTCCAAACTAAATCATTCTGTGAAGTATGACAAATACTCACTCACGCAGCACTACTAACCCTGAAACCTAGTTGTGATCATATTAATGACAAAATAGTTGAGGTTTTTCTGTGAAGTTTTCAGTAAGGTTCTCTAGCTAATAAGCCTATTCTACAGTTACAACATTTACTGATACGAACGCACCTGCTGAAGAGTCCCCACTGTCTCAGTGGGACAAGTACCATGTCCCCAGACAGCAGCCTTCCTACAGAGCAGATAATGTCCTGATCACAGGAGTGAGTTCCAGCTCCACAGCCCCAGGCCCTCTGTCATGGTGCCGCACTAACGTGGGTATCTTGAAAACTTTTCTCAGAAGCCCTTTGTGGTAAAAGGCTTCTTCGTGCATATTGCTCCCCCTCAGAAAAAGGAGTGATGTGCACGGAGAGTATCACTGCTTGGTAACTGTAGTTACAGGCGCATTATAAATACTCAGAACCTGGAGATAAAGGGAATCAATTGGTCTCTCTGTCACTCACAGAGCTGCTCCCACCCAAAGTCTATTCACCTCTGTTCAAAGGAATATTCACACATGAAATCCCCCCTCAGCTAATGTTCATGTTGATGTGAGCAGCCATTTGATAAAGTAATTCGCATACTGCACAGAGAGTGAAATCAGGGCCTTGACAGATGCCCTGCTGAGGTGTTCAGGTTCTGTTTTGTCGTTGTTGTTTGTTTTTGTTTGTTTGTTTTGGGGGGGTGAGTTGGCAGGTGGAAGCACTACCTTTGGGGTGATGTCAAGACTGCATCGGGGTGCATGGCACACCCTTGTCCCCCATTCCCCTGGCACCCCACGGTCGAACGGGGTCAAAGCGGCTGCCATAGTGCCACGCTCTGTGGCAGAGCTGGTTTCCCGCCCTCACGGGCATGCACGGTGACTCTCCTCAGCTCGCTGAGGGAAAAGCAGAGGGCGCAGTGGTGGGGTGAGGCAGTAGGTTCCTCTGGCACCCGCAGTAGCACCCGCTTCCCGCTCCCCCTCTCTGTTATGCCCGTGCACTGCTGAGCAAAAGGCTCAAGCATGCCACATACCTGAGCCTGTGAGGGGGATCTCACCTGGACTCGGGGTACAGGGTGCACACAAACTGCCGGGTGGGGAGGCAAATGGGGCTGCTGTGACCCAGTGGACACCGCTGGTTGGGTTCGCAGCGGTGCGGCTGGCACCCCTGTCCTCCTGCGGTGTGGTAAGGCCTCTGTGAAATCAGATGAGGGGACAAGATTCGCCCCGCTTCTGGGCGCTACTTGGGGGCCGGTCCTTTTGATCTGCCCACCATGCTTTAAATGTCCAGAGGGTCTTCAAAGAGTGAGTGATATAGCAAGGTCAATGCGAATGTTGGGTGCCTCTCTTTAAGAAGGGTGGAGCTCAGAAAAACGGTAAGACGATTTGAAGTGCCTATTACTAACAACTATATTCAGTTGAGATGTGCTGTTAGAAAATCAGAAGAACTTCTCGTGATTTTTTGGTTATAAATACAGGTTTCACTGTTACAGGAAATAAACATGAAACCTCAAATTCCAAAATCAGATCATCAGAAGCAATACTTAAAAAAGGATAGTGAGAGATGAGGAGGTGGAGATTACATAAAGGTGTCAGTTTTATGACTGTTGAAAATACATGTTAAATCTTTAATTTTCCACCTAGTGAAATAAATATAGTTCAAAATAGGGCTGGGAGTCTTACCAAAAATGTCTTTGCAGGACATAACATATATAACAATAATTACAGAAAAAGTGATGAATTTACCTGCTGGAGAAATACAACATTAATAATACAACATATTATTTTTAATTTATTGTTTCTGTTCCACAGGAGTTATATTCCCAGTGGCACTGTTGCCTAACGCTGCCAAGTGCTGAACACATCGTGTCTTCTACATAAGCATACATAATGATGCCATGGAATAGGGAAACACGCAAACGAAACAGCATATAACATGGCGGCTGCCTGAGCTTCCATCCTCAGTCAAAATTTAGAGGGTAAACCAGAGCTTTAAGAGAGTGATAAAATGGGACAGTGATAGAAAAACAGATAAGATAAGGACTGGAAAGATCAGGGGTTGGCATTCACAGAGTACACTTAGATTATCAACTAACTAATTAATTATTAAAATACTTGTTTTACAAAATAGAATGTCCTAAGTAAATATTTCAGACTCCCTTTTAACAATTAATTGCATTGTAGTAAGAGTTACAGGTTATTAAGATTCCTGACTTTGAAGAAAATCACTAATTTAACTTAGAAGTTCTTTAACATGAGGTATATTCTTAAAAATTTTTGATTTTTAAAAAAAAGCTAATTAGCTTTACCTAATAAATTAGCATTAATCTCTCTAATGATAATTAGAGGAAACAGTGAATACAAGAGAAAATTCTCTGTTAAACACACAGAACTGATATCTTTATCTTACTGCTTTGCTACAGAAGTTTTATATACCTAAAGACCTGTAAATATTGAATGAATGAGAAAATAATTCAGTTTGGTTCCTGCTCAGTAGTTGTTCATTTACATATATATTTCAATATAACTTCATTGTAAGCACATCTGTCTGGAAACCTCTTCAGTTTCTAGGTAGTGCATGCATTCTATCTTCTGGTTTAGCTCTCTCATTTAATTTCTTTTTTACTATTTCTAAAAATACAATTTATACATTCCCACACAGAACTGATGATTTTGTCCAGAACACATGCTTTATCTAATATTGGTATTATTTTTTGATGAAGTCTGGTATTCAAAGAAACTTTAAATATTTTTAGAAAGACTCATATTGTTTCTTTCAGATCTATCTCGTAAATGCATGTTGAAGATTCTTTAAGTAGTTTCTAGTACAAATAGGAATTGTGTTAATCTGGAATTATATGGGTGTGCTTCAAAAGACTGTATTTTTACTCATACAGTCTCATCACTGATATTAATGCAAATTGTTTATAAGAAAATATATATGTAACTTGAAGCCTGAATAGTTAAGTATTAGAGCGTGTACACAGTTAAAAGGTCCATACCCTGCATTAATGTGTATCTAGTAAAAGTTCATTTACTTAAGGAACATTTTTTAAGTTAATCAAACTTAACAGAAATTCATCCATTGCCTCTAAAATATACACAGCAGAGAATGAATAATTGTTTTAATTGATTCAATTTCTTAGTCTTTAAAGTGAGGATAGGAAGACCAACCTGTTTTGTCAGCATATATAAAAAGAAGTAGGTCATGTGTTTTAAAAGCATCCTACGTGCAGAGCACTGATATTTTTAGGTAAAATTGTGTCATTATGTGTATGGAAGTGGATTCAGGTTTATGTTTGAATTGAAAAAAAAAAAAAAAAGCCTAATTCTTTGATATCATCTAACAGTTTGACAGATTTGTCTTGGGCTTTCTTCGCTTAATTTCTTTAGAAATGCCAGATCTTAGGTTGGTTGAAGTTTAGATTAATATGCAAAAATAGTTTTAATTTTAAAAAAGGTATTCTGTGTTCTGCTTACATTTGTGCATATGAAATTTTTTGACATGTGTGAATGGGAAATATATAAATTCATAGATCTATTTTTTTATATATACAATGATCATTGGATGAAATTTTCCAGAAATAGATGAATCATGGCCATGAAGAAAGTCAGTTCGGTGAATCTTGATAAACTTCTAGATAACTTCTCAGAAATAGAAAAGGTAAGTGAAGAAAACAAAACAAAACAAAACAAAAACAACAACAACAAAAAAAGCCTTTGAAACAGCTATCTGTAAATATTTTGTGACATTTTAATAAGATTTTCAAGTGAAGGTTCTTCTAAGTGGTTGCAGCCTATTCTTATTAATATGCCTCATAATACCAGTGTTGTGTGAAAAGTGTTTGTATTGACAATATCTTGGCGTGATACGAGCAATTTAATAGAAGCATACAATACCCCGAGTTGGAAGGGAGAAAGGGACCCACAAGCATCATCAAGTCCAACTCCTGGCTCCACACAGGACCACCCAAAAATCAGACCCTATGTCTGAGAGCTTTGTCCAAACGCTTCTGGAACTCCAACAGGCTCGGTGCTGTGACCACTGCCCTGGGGAACCTGTTCCAGTGCCCGACCACCGCCTCGGTGAAGAACCTTTTCCTAACACCCAGCCTGAACCTCCCCTGTCACAGCTCCATGCCGTTCCCTGGGGTCCTGTCGCTGTCCCCAGAGAGCAGAGATCAGCGCCTGCCCCTCCGCTCCCCTCGTGAGGAAGCTGCAGGCCGCCATGAGGCCTCCCCTCAGTCTCCTCCTCTCTGGGCTGAACAAACCGAGCATTCATATTCAACTTGCCATCAACCAGAACCCCCAGATCCCTTACCATGGGGATGTTCTCCAGCCTCTCATCCCCCAGTCTGTACATACAGCCAGGGTTGCCCCATAGCGGGTGCAGAATCTGGCACTTGCTCTTGTTGAACTTTATGTGGTTGGTCATTGCCCAGCCCTGTGATTTGTCAAGATCTCTCTGCAAGGCCTGTGGAATCTGAGAAGCCTGTGTTTATGTGCTAGAATTTTAATGGTGCTGAGGCCAATTTTGGCTTCTCAGGGGAACTGTGGAAGACATCTTAGTAAAAGAAACTTCCATTGGTGATACTAGTATTACACAGCTTTGCTGGACTTTCCTTTCAGAAATTGTTCCTTTTACTAGAAAAATGTCGTTACTGTAGCAGGAGCATCTGTTCTTGTATTCCATATGTATTGAGCACTCTGTATGTCAGTTCTTAGAAGACTGATCCACTGAGGAAAATTGGTACTGTATTTCTTTTTAGACCCAGATTGGCCAGCTCTTTGATAATCTTGTTCACTAAATCCATACTGGAGATAATATAGATGGTGCACCTGAAAGAAATGTAGTTCTTCTCTTTGAAAAAAAATATTATACCAGTTCCTGTTCACATACATTACTCACATTGGTGCTCAGTGATAGCATTGACAGCCTCTTATGCAAAGCAGTAGAAAGAACCTTGCTGAGGATTGATGTGGACTATAGACTACAAAATTCAGAAGGAGGAATCAGTTCATAACTAGTGATGTAAATCAATATTCTTAGTTCTGCAGGGTAAACTATCAACTGCACAGTCTTTCAAGTCTAATGTGAACCTCATGAAGTTCAACAAAGCCAAGTGCAAGGTCCAGCACTTGGGTGACTGGATGATGAATTGATTGGGAGCAGTCTTGCCGAGAAGGACTTGGGGATACTGGTGGATGAAAAATGGGATATGAGCCAGCAATGTGTGCTTGTGGCCCAGAAAGCCGAAGGAGGTGAATTTCCCCTTCTACTCTGCTCTTGTGAGACCCCACCTGGAGTACTGCATCTAGCTCTGGGGCTCCCAGCATAAGAAAGACATGAACCTGTTGGAGCGAATCCAGAGGAGGGCCACAAAAATGATCAGGGGGCTGGAGAACCTCTCCTGTGAATAAAGGCGGAGACTGGGGGTTGTTTAGCCTGGAGAAGAGAAGGCTCTGGGAAGACATTACAGCAGCCTTTCAATATATAAAGGGAGCTTATAAGAAAGATGGAGAAAGACTTTTTACCAGGGCCTGTAGTGACAAGACAAAGGTCAACAGTTTTAAACTGAAAGAGGGTGGATTTAGATTGGATATAAGGAAGAAATTTTTCACAATGAGGGTCATGAGATNAAGACATTACAGCAGCCTTCCAATATATAAAGGGAGCTTATAAGAAAGATGGAGAAAGACTTTTTACCAGGGCCTGTAGTGACAAGACAAAGGTCAACAGTTTTAAACTGAAAGAGGGTGGATTTAGATTGGATATAAGGAAGAAATTTTTCACAATGAGGGTCATGAGATACTGGAACAAGTTGCCTAAAGAAGTTGTACATGCGCCATCATTGGAAGTGGTCGAAGTCAGGTTGGACAGGGACTTGAGCAACCTGATTTAGTAGATGTCCCTGCCCATAGCAGGGGAGTTGGACTGGATGATCTTTAAAGGTCTACTCCAACGCAAACCATTCTATGTATGTTCTTCTCTATGACGGAATTTCCAGAAAGTCAAATAATAAAAGCTTGTGACTGTAGTCTTGTGTAAATGTTAATTTTTATATCAATTTAAAAAATATTTAAAACTTAGATCAAAAGATATTAGTATAACATTAGTCTTTTTCCAATTTTCTAGAAAATATCAGAAATTAATGAAGCGAACAACGTACTGGTTCTTCAGCTGGAAAGATCTAACAGGTTGCTAACATTAAGCCAATCAAAGGAGGAATCAGTAAAAGAAGGTAAGATTTTTTTATTATTATTTTAAAATAAGTATGTTTTTTGCTTGTATTCAGCAAGTTCTGAGAAATATTTCCATTATTTTCAGAGATATAAAATACAAAAATAAAATAGCAAGGATATAAGGTAATGTGTGAAAAGTAGTAATGCTTAATCTTGTGCCATGTAATGGAATCCACCTCGATGTCACAAAACAGATAAATTTAATTCACAAATATGTTTTGAGAGCTGTGTTAAAGTAGCTATTTTCCACTTGATGTTAGTATCCATCCACTTTATTAAATTTTTGAGCGCATGCAGTACCTATGAAAGAAAAATTTTCCTTTTGCATTTTTTTTTAAGTTTTTCTCTTCATATATTTTCTGTTGATTGTGTTACCTCCTTTTCCAAGGAGGCAATGTGTTGGCAGGGAAGGAGAGGAAGGTTGAGCTAAGCTTGGGACACCTGATGACGTTATTGATCCAAAATGTTTACCTTCCTCTTCTATACAGGTCTCTTGAGCTTCTCGTGAACTTCCCCAGTTTACAATTGCCAGCATGTCTAAGCACGCTAACACTAGTAGTTTTACTTAAAGTGCTAGCCTGTGACTTGTGTTAATCCACAAGCAGCTCGGATATCTGTGTAGAACAATAAGGTCAACATCTGGGAAAAGTAAGGTCACCATTGACAGTATCATGTGCCAAGCTGAGCTGTTCCCATTGGTTTCAATATGTTTTATTTCCCTCTGCCATCCTTGTATATCAAAATTTTAGTATTCCTCTGGGAGCATGGCTCATGTAAATTAATTCTGTGCCATTTCAAGGACCTTGGGCATTGGTGGAATATTAGTGTTTTGTTATGCCTAGATGTTTATTTAACTTCCTGAGGACTGAAGATCTGTCCAAAGTGATTAAACTTTTTATCTGTGTGAGATTTAATCTTTGAAGAGGTCAGAATTAAACAATGTGACAGTCCTTTTTCAGTTTATAATGTCACCATCAAGATTTTATCACAGTGACCTTTCCAACTCAGTTACAAGGTGTTAGGAATAGCATATAATTCTTCAAGTTTGAGTTCAATTAAGCTGATACTGGTGTTGTAAGTTTATTCTGTAGGCTGCACTTGTGCTACTATCACTTTTAATGTGATCAGAATTTTGGTCATATTTCTTTTACTTTGTATAGCAGCTATCATTATGGTGCTAGACAGTTATGAATGATAATAGAAGTTTATATTAATATTAAAGGTTTAAAGCTGTTCCATGGAAGCTAAGTAATGAAATGGCATTTTAAAGGCGGGAATTTTAAGCCTTTATGTCACAATAACAAAGCTGTGAAATAAAGGAGGAATTAAAGTGAAAACTATTCAATGAAGATTTTTTTTAACACTTCTATTCTAGAAGTATATCTTTTCAGACGGGTATTTGAAAAAACAAAAATAATATGTGTTATTTAGCATTGATTTTATGCTGTGAAGGCTTTGCTGTTTCTTACTCTTCTGTAGTTCACAGAATTGCTGAAAGGTACTTCTTCTTGTAGAACTTTGGTCTCTGGCATGTTAACTTGCTGAAAGTTAGGAAACAGAGTAGGAGTGAACTTAGTTTCACATTGGAGTGAGATTGCCAGTGGGTTTCAGTCAGACCTTTGCTGGGACTCAAGAAATTCGGCATATTCAGAAATGAATTGGAAAACCTTTTAAGCGAGTGAGTGAAGTTTGCTAGTGATACTAATCTGTTGATTTATACTGAGAATCTCATGATACAGAACGACAAGGTGATAAAAAGAGGAGATGAAAGTCAGTAGCGGCGCATATGGGATGCATTGTATATAAATAGCAGTTGGCTCTAGTTGGCTGCTTCTCAGGAAAAGGATCTTCGTGTACTTGTGGATAGTTCTCTGAAAATATCCATAGTCAAATAAGCAAAAATAGTGATAGGCACAAGATATGTCCCTCTAAAGTCTGTGATTTTCATGCAGTGTTCTAGTTCCCATATTTTAAAATGGACACACCAGAACTAGAAAAGATAGCAAAAATGGCAGCAAGGTTTTATATTGTCAGGGAGGAACAAGGGACAGGGAGCTGGGAACCAATCATGTAACAAGGCCCACAGAGGCAGGGGCCTCACCAGCAGAGATCCAGTCCCACCATACCCATGCAGGGCGGGCCCATTCATGGCTGCCAGGACCAGACAAAATTCCACACTACCAAAAAAGTGCATAGTGATGGTGCAGGTCCAAGGTCAAGGTAGGAGGGCTAGTCAGGATCAGATCCAGAACCCATAGCAAGGACCAGACATGGTCTAGTCATTCCCAGCAGGTTCATAGTGATGAGGCAGGTCTGAAATCAAAGCCGAAGTCACTCCCCAGGTCATGACCAGTGTATAGATCAAGGGGATATGTGGCCAGGCACAGGTATGGCTGCAACACAGCTGTGACTTAGCTCAAGCTAGAAAAAAGACAAGAGCCTTAGCTTAAAAGCGGCTCCCAAGTGAAGGAGGGGCAGCTATTTCTGAGTCATCTTCTAGCTTTCTTGAAATAGTTTTTTTCAAGGTCACTCAGCCCTGAGCCCAAACAAACACCCAGGAGGTGGCTGGGGAAGGATGTACTTGGGGCCCTCACAGGCATGGGCACACTTAAGGAACATCTGAAGAAAAACTTAAGTTGACTGATAACTTTTCACCCTGAAGAGAAAGAATAGAGATCGTATGACTGATAGCTGTAAAATTATGAATGGCGTAGAGAAAGAGACTAGGTAATGATTATTCACTGTTTAATGTAATAAAAATTAGATGAAAGTCAAACTTGTTGATTGATTTAAAGCAAACAAAAGGAGAAACTTTTCCACATATCACATAATAACCTTGTTGAATTGACATAGAAGCTTGTGGATATCAGAAATATATGTTCATCCAAAAAGATTAGAAGAAATCTCTCAAGTTTATTAGAACAGAATAGAACAGAATAGAATAGTTCAGTTGGAAGGGACCTACAAAGATCATCAAGTCCAACTGCCTGACCACTTCAGGGCTAACCAAATGTTCAAGCATGTTACTGAGGGCATTTATCCAAATAGCATTTATCCAAATGCCCCTTGAGCACTGACAGACATGGGACATCAACCACTTCGCTAGGAAGCCTGTTCCAGTGTTTGACCACCCACACGTGTGGTGGTTTTACCCAGCTAAACAGCCAAACTCCCCCACAACCGCCCTCTCACTCCCCCTCCTCAAAGGAACAGGAGGAGAAAATACAACGGACAAGGGCTCAAGGGTTCAGATAAGGACAAGGAGGTCACTCACCAATTACTGTCATGGGCAAAACAGACTCAGTATAGGGAGATTAATATAATTTATTACTATAACTAGCAAACTAGAGCAGTGAGAAACTAAAAGCAAACTAAAAACACCTTCCCCCCATCCACCCTCTTCTACCTCCTCCCCCCGAGCGGCGCAGGGGAACGGGGAATGGGGGCTGCGGTCAGTCCATATCGCTGCGTCTCTGCCGCTCCTTCATGGTCACTCTCTGTTCCCCTGCTGCAGCGTAGGGTCCCTCCC